>APFE030859165.1:743-42731 GCA_000404065.3 Pinus taeda
ACGTGAATAGCGTTGTCTGATAGTAGAAATCTATCAAGACGAGAGGCTATTTGTTGTGTTCCTTCTCTTTTGTTGTTCCATGTGAACATGCCATTATTTGAAGGTAGATCTATCAACCAATTATTTTGTATAAAATCCTTTAGAATGTTCCCATCTCTGTTGCTCTTGTTTCTACCTCCCTGCTTTTCTTCCATTCTTGCTATCATATTAAAGTCACCTCCAGATATCCATAGCCGGTTCAACCTGTTTGAGTTAAGTTCCGATAAGGTATCTAGGATTTCAGCTTTGTGTATGGTTTCCTAAGGAAAATACACGTTAATCATGTGGCCATGGATGTTAGTGCCGATTATGTGAAATATTGCTTGGATGAAGTTCTTGTTTGCATGTATAATGTTAAGTTGTATTACTCACACATCCCAGAGAACTGCCAGTCCTCCCGATGCCCCTTGAGCATCAACAACTGTTACCAGCCCTCCTGGCCAAGCTTTAGCTGCTATTTTTTCCAAAATTGTCGAGTTACATTTTGTTTCTTGCAGAAAGAGTATGTTAGGTTTTTCCTGCATAAGCATGTTTTTTAGAAGCCTGCATTTCCTTGGGCTATTGAGCCCTCTAATGTTCCATGATATCAACTTCATTGAGAAGGGTTGGGATTGATGTTGAAGTACTTGGTCAGCTTGGTATATCTGCCTGACTCAACTAACACTTTTCCTATCTTGATAGTTCTTTCGAGAGTGGTTTTTCTTCCTCGCTTTTTGCTGTCTTTGGTGATGAACTTTCCATCCCATTGACTACCAATCTAAACTCCTAGAGAGTATTTTTTTTGTGCGCGATTGAGGACCTCCACCAGGTTGTCCACTTGCCGATCTGGGATCTTATCAAAATTTCTTGTTTTGCATGCTTGCTCTAGTCCTAGAATTTCCAGTTCACCAATATCTATATTCTCAGGATCTTCCTTCATGATCTGGGGCTCTTGATAGTCTTCAGATGTTTCCTCCGCTTCCTTTGAATTTGGTTCTGGATTGTCGACATCCATTCCTTGGAAGCTCCAAGTAGGAAGCTTGGTTTGGGAATGATGGGTTGATTTGCCAAAAAAGCTTCCCCCTGGCTGCGGTGAAACCCCATCTTGCTTTTCTTTGCTGGTTTCCTTATCATTTAGAGGTAGGTTTTCAGTTCTTGAATATCATCACTGGCTAAAGCAGCAAAGCTATTGCTCGTTGAGGGTTTTGACAAGTTATCTAGGTTGGTCCTGGTATTGGCTGTCGATTTCTTATGACCTCTTCCACGATTTACCACTTTGGTAAACCCATCAGGAGCAGGATTCTCCGAGTCCATTTGAGAAGGGGGTTTCCTGTTCAGAGGACAATCTCTGTAGAGGTGACCTAGATCATGGCATTTCCTACATCTAAATGGTACATGCTCATAATCTATGAGCTTTATCCATTCAATATCATCATGAAAAAGACTTACCGTATCTGGCAGGGCTTGCTTGAGGTCCATGTAGACCCAGATCCGGGCATATGATGTGTATCTGCATAATTTTGTTTCCTCTGCTACCTTGATAAATTTTCCCAGAGCATTTTCGATCTCTTGTAGGGAATCCTCCTCCCAGTATTCCTACGGGAGCGAATACAACCTTATCCAGACAGGAGCGCAACTAATATCTTCCTTATTCGGATTGAAGCGTTCAACCCACCCTTTGAGATATAGGCCCGCAGAATTAAAGAAGTATGGGCCTCCATCCAGAACCCTGTTACGATCTTCCAAGCAGTTAAACACAGCCGTAAAAAATCCTTTTGGCCCTAGTTGCAGAGTAATGTGACCCTTTGGGTTCCATTTGGAGTTTATCCAGCCCCTAAGCACTTTCTCAGTTGGCCATAGTCCAATAAACTTGCCGATCAACGCGTGATCCCTCATGAACTATATTTTGGCATTGATTCGGTGACTAGGAAATTCCACTTTTGGCTTGTGAGTGGCCACTGACCTACATGTGGATGAGCTCGCTTTGGGCTTGTCCTTCTGAGCTTTTTCACTGTTCTGATGCTTGCCGTTGTCTGTATTGTCCTCATTCAGCCTTGTTATTATCCTCAACTTGCTACTTTTGATTATCGTCTTTTGGGGGAGGCGCATCACCCTCCCCCTGAGGGGGCTGCATGGTTCCTCCGATCGTTTGTAGGAAATCAAGACCTCAGATCTGCCCAGGTTCTTTCAAGGCTGAGCACTGTCAGGGGAAGCCTGCCATAGCAGGGGTTGCAGAAACCCTAGGTCGGACTTCTCCCGTATCGCTCCGTTACCAGTCGTCACTAAGGTCGTAATTGTAACAATTACATTATATTATTATTACAATAACAACAACAATAATAATAATAATATTTGATTATAGAATTATAATAATATAATAATATTATTATTATATTATAATAATATAATAATATAATTATTATTATAATAATAATATAATCAATATTATTATAATAATAACAATAAAGACCAATTATTTATGATAATTAATAACTAATATATACATGTACTTGATGACCAAAAAAAACACCACGAAGACCCTCTTTTGAGAGTGAGTTTGCTACCATGTTTGATTCACGGTAGATGTGTTGAACAAAAATGCTTGGAAGATTCCTCATGATTTGTTTGATATGGTAAATCCATTCCATGATTTGTTTGATATGGTCAATCCATCCAGATAAGAGGGGAGGATTGAAAGTTGTGTGTTCGTTGATGCCTTCAATGGGAGTTCTTGAATCTCCATAGACATGAAATTAATTTACCTGCATTGCTTTAGCAAACCAAAGTGAATCCCATAAAGACAATACTTATACCTTTGTGTTGGTACCTAGGTCGTCATTCCAATGGAATTTGTAGTGCTGCCTTTCATTGATTCTGAGCCATGCACTGCAACCACAACTTCCATGTTGCGGCAAGATAAATCTTTGCTAGAACCTTCAAATATGGGAGGAATAGATAAATAGGAGATAATACAGTGGCATATCCTATTTGTGTTTATGGGCACTCCTTCAAACAAAGAATGATTTATGGCATTCCAAATCTCCCGGAACAGATAAGAAGGAAGCTCTTTGTACTTGTTATCTCCCACATCCCACTCTGTGATGCATTGTTCAATGTTTTGTGCTTGTCTATCCATTATGTGCAAAGTTTGTATAGTGTACCTCTAGACTTCCTTAGTGATAGGACAAAAAAAATTGTAAGATTCCAAATCAGTTCTGCACAGTGTGTAGTGTGTAGTGTCTAGGTCCCAAGTATCCACTTTTCAGGAGATTATCCCATGTAAAGATTTTATTCTTCCATACCAGCAAAGTGAATAGGATAATCTTGAGGGGAATGTTTGTACCATATAATGTCATACGTTTGTACCATATAATATCGGTATGACTCTGCCACCACAACTGACTTCTTGTGAAGTTGTCCACTCCAAGTGATATGATCCCCCTATATGTTGTTACTAGGGGCAACCATGTGAAGGACTTTTATATAATCATTCCACTCTACAGTCCTTTGACCTTGTAGTCCCATATGTTCAACATCTTTCCAGATTGGGAAACCTAATTGACATCAATTGATGATTGATACAAATAGAAAAAAACCTCTAGAATGAATCATCTCCGGTATCTGTTCATTTAATCACACATCTTGATGGGTACCATGTATATTATCCAAGCCAATGAGAATCTTATGACCATTTCCAAATTCCCATTTCATTCTTATTTTGAACCAATTCATACCTTTTGTGAAATTCCTCCAAATGTATGACCCCTTTATCATCATCACGTGATTTTCCCTATAGAGAGTATCAAGTTCAGAACCTTTCGGATATTTGTATTTGATAATGTCATGCGAAATCCACTGTCATGTAAGTTCTCTCCATATAGATTTGATCAATAAGGTCTTGCCAAAAACCTTATTATCCAAAATTCCCCAACTGCCATATTCCTTTGGTTTTGTTAATTTTTCCCACTTACAAAGATGATATTTGTTATCCTCTCTAATTCCAGACCGTAGGAAATTAGTAATGATGGAACTAATTTTGGTTATAATAGCCGATGGCATCATAAATAAGTGATTCCAATATACATTAATCTGTTGTAAAACATCTTGTATTAGAATATATTTTCCTCCCATGGTAAGTCATGTATGGGTCCAAGAGTTTAATCTCTTTTTATACTTGTCCAAAATCCAAGCCCAATTTGATTTCTTGTAGTTATTGGGCTTGAGTCTAAATCCCAGATAGGTGAATCTATCAATGAGGGGAGCAATTATTATTCTAAATAAGCCTATTATGATCTCAATGCCTTACCTGTCACCATATGAAGAGAGTAGTATAGATTTGTTTCCATTAGCCATCAGATTTGAGGCAACACCATATCATAGAAAGATATAGTGTAAGGCAAACCATTGTGCTCTCGAAACAATACCAAAAGTAAGAATTTCATTAACAAAAAATATATGAGTGATAACCACTTATGGAGAAATAGAGAGACCCCAAAATATACCCCTAGACTAAGCATCTTTGATCTTCAGACTAAGTACATCCATGACCAGAACAAACAAAAAAGAGGAGAGGTAACATCCTTGACAAATTCTTCTGCCCACTGGAAGAAACTAGAGGGGAAGCCATTAATTAGAACAACATAACATACCAAAGAAACATATGCCATTATCCACTCAACATTGTGTGGGAGTGGACCAATTTTTATTAGGATGAGGTGAATGTATGACCAGTCCACACGGTCATTTTTTAGTCAATTTAGTATGTCCTAAATTTCTACATTAATTATCAATCCGGGAGTCGTAAGCTGATGAAGTGTGGCACACTATATGTGTAATATAACCTCTTCCTTACTTTTTATTGTTTTCAATTTTATTTTGTTTTTGGGGGTTTTATCTTTGGTTGTCTCCTAATGCGAATGGAAATCCTATTCCTAAGTTTTAAGAATACTTTAGAAGGCAAGTATGGATATAGATTTTAAGGTAATTATGTCCTTTATGATAACTTCTATAGCTTAACACTTCAGAGGATCTCAAAACATACTAGTGATGAAATTAGTACTTGAACAAGAATGTAAATATGCAACTATTCAAATCAAACAAATCATGAACTACTGATCATGAAATCACTATCTCTACTGCTCATCTAAATACAGAAATAAAAGTTAATCTATTGCACTCAAACAAATCAAAAACTGCAAACCAATAAAAGTAAAATCAATTCACTTCACTTATAGTCTGATAGCTCGCCAAGTAGCTTTTCGGGGTTAAGCCATGGCTCTGGAGATAACGTCAATAACATGATGAATTGATATCTAAATTACCTACTTGCAAATGAAAATAAAATCAAGTCACTTCACTTATAGTCTGATAGCTCGCCAAGTAGTTTTTCGTGGTTAAGCCATGGTCTGGAGATAATGTCAATAACATGAAGAACATGATATCTGATTGCAAAAAAAAGTAAAAGTAAAATCAAATCACTTCACTCATAATCTGATAGCTCGCCAAGTAGCTTTTCGGGGTTAAGCCATGGCTCTAGAGATAACACCAAATGTCATGAAGAACCTAATATCTAATTGCAGAAATGAAAGTAAAATCAAATCCCCTCACTCATAATCCGATAGCTCGCCAAGTAGCTTTTCGGGGTTAAGCCATGGCTCTGGAGATATGTTAAATGACATGAAGAATTTGATATCTAAACTAACTAACAACAGCAAATGAATAAGACTGAAATCAAAGCATAACTGAAATTGAAAAGCTAAGAATAACAAAGTCAACAGAGAGGCCAATCTCATGTCACTATTTATTGCAAAAATTGTATGAAAACACCTGAACCTAGCCTATCCTGAAACACACTGATCAGTGTTAACAAAAATATACAATGCTTGGAAAATCATGTACAGGAATGAAACATTAACACCATAACTAAAATATGAAATATACATAGGTGAACAAACCATGAAATATCTACAATGGAAATAAGACAACAACACATAAACATTTTACAGAAAGAAAGAAACAAAACCTCGGCTAGCAGGGGCCCTCTGCACAACCTTGGTTAACATGCTTTCAGTGTGAAATTACACTCACACAGTCATATAAAATAGAGTCTTGTTATATTGCAAAATAGAGGAAGGATCCTCTTGTTACAACAGCGAGATCAATGTCCCGACACGGTACATGAACTAAAAGCAAGACTATATATAAAAACTAGCTACATGTGTTTGCAAACACGTTATTTATAACTGAAATTACATAATTGTTTTCCCTATGAAACACCTTCAACAGAGGACACGCAAAAATATAGAACCCGTGAACTTAGCGTATTGGTTTCCATGATCATTCAATCTACCAAAAGGTGGCTATTGGATTTGCTTTGTGGAGGCAGTCTACAGTTGTCAAAATGAATCCATGGATCTAGGAACAGTCTCAAACCCTTCACATGTTGAAAACAGACCTGTTTGCTGTAGAACTCCTCGTTTGACCATCATTTGACCAAGGCTTTCCTCTACGAATTTGGCTGAACCAATAGGACCTGGTCCATGTCCAGATCATTCCTGAATTGCCCATGTGCCTCGTTTTGCTTGCTGACACCTGTAACCTCAAGATCAATAAAAAAACTACGGAATCGCGAGTCAGCTACAGAAAGTGGTTGCATTCCGCAGCTGATGAGAAAAATCTAAGTCAAATAGAAAATACAAAAATATAGCTAGAAAACCACTTAAATGAACTTTTAGAATCAATATGTAATGATATTTGATAGCTTATGAGGCACTGGTGAGGGGAAAGAGGTCTAGGAAAGTGTGTAGAAGAGATGTAGTTTTAGGGCTCAACATACCCCCATTGTGAAGGTGTTGCATGTCCCCATGCAACCAAAACTGTGACCATCCTCCCTTCAGTTCATGTGTTCTGAGACCTTTGATGACACATCCAACCTTCTTTTCTTCTTTCTTGGTACCGCTGTCATCCTAGGCTTTCTCATTAAGCACCTGAATTTGAGGTTGATAAGAGCTGTTCTCAACCTCTTGCTCTTTTTCTTCAATTTCCTATTTTTCTTCTACCACAGCCCAAGATGCAACATGGTGTTGTCATGAATGATTTTATCCAACCTGCTATGTTATTTCAATGTTTCATTTTCTCTTTTGATGTGTCTATTTAGTATTTCCAGCTCAAAAACTCCCTATTTTAGTGATTAGATTAAGGCTTCCTGGGCTGTATTAGACTGGGTAGATGAAGTGCCTTGATCTGTTGTAGTCTTCTCCAACGATTCGATAAAATCATACATTTCTTGCTAGGTTGGATCTATCTTAGTGTTATAGACATTTTTGGGCACTGCAACCCCAATCATACATGTCCATAAACCAAGGGATCCTAAGTCCCTAAAAGTGTTGCTTCATGCCCTAAAGGAACGAGGTCAGCTGATTACATCATCTCCTAGAAGTTCTCCACAGAAAACTACTCAGAACTGGTCAAAACTGGACCATACTGACTACCCAGTGCAG
This sequence comes from Pinus taeda, assembly GCA_000404065.3. Lineage (NCBI taxonomy): Eukaryota > Viridiplantae > Streptophyta > Pinopsida > Pinales > Pinaceae > Pinus > Pinus taeda. Next base: position 8,261 of record APFE030859165.1, read on the forward strand.
AGGGTGTGATGCATCACACCTACTACACATAGGAGGTGTGATGCATACTGAAAATTCCTTCTATAGGGTGCGATGAACGCGAATACAAGTGGCAGAGACAGTTTGCTAAGTGGATGATCAAGGAATCTTCTAGAAACTTCTCATATGACACTTTCCTCTCAGAATTTTCCCAGGGATGAGTAAGAGATCAATGAAATCTCCAAGTGGAGCCAAGAACTATCAGTGGAATGACACTAATCAAAAACCCAGAGCTGACTCACACCTCTGCAAATATCTATATATGGATCCCTCATCCTAGAGATCCAGAGGTTGGAGGCTGGAATCATGTATCTTGTAAGGAAGTGTTGTTGGTTTCCTGGTGCAACATCATAGTGTTGGGTGATCTAAGCTTTACATGAGGTGAAGGAGGGCTTTCTTGCTGGAGGATGATGCTGGGTTAGAACAATTGGTTGTAATCCTCTTTTCTATTCTTGATATTAATAAATCTATTCAAGTTTTTCTCCACATTCTTGTATGTTTGATGATATATGAATTTGTGTGGTCAATACATATCTGGTCCTGTATTTCTTATGTTTGTAGATTCTGTTCTTCGATAGTATTATGATACTTTGATTTTGCAGGTGCTCTTTGAAGCTGGGCAGACGAAGACAAAGCGGTAAAGATCTATCAGAAAGGCGAGGAACCAAGCGCAAGATTGAGGTTAGTGTCCTTTGTTCCCCTCTTATCTAATTTTCATAAAGGAAAGCTAAAGTAGTTTTAGTTTGTTTGTTTCTAATATAGCTACCAGTCTTAGTGGGACTAGCAGCTCCGAGTGGACACTAGATTTCCCGATAACAAAATGGCAACTCCACTAGGGAGCGAATAGATTGTTTGCTAGTCTGTATTTGTTTGTTTTATAAACATACAGACGGAGCCTGAAGTCAAGCCATCTAGCCTTCGAACTACATTTGTTATGCAAGTGCAAAGTAGATCAATGCTGCTTTAGTCTATCTCCGAGTTTTGTTTATAAACTGAACAATCAATCCGCAAACATTCTAATTGCCCTAGTGGTGGCTCTAGTAACTTCATTAGATCAACCCCTATGATTTATATTTACTGAAAATCACTTGCTCAGCCTAAATCCCTGAACTGAACTGCAAATTGTGACCAAAGACCAAGTAAAAGTCTCGCACTGGTACCATCGCACCCTCTCTTCAAGGAAGTCTGTATGCATCTCACCTCCCGTATGCAGTAGGTGATATGCATACTGGATTCCCTGTGTAACAGGTGTAATGGTCAGAGAAGGTTAATTTTTCCTTCAGACTTTGGTTTTTCTTCACTCTCTTCAGCTCTATTCAGGAGTTTTGCTGTCTGTGATCGGTATACCTCTGTGGAAACCCCCTTCCTTTCCATCATTCCGCCTCCATTGTGCAAAGAACTGTAAAGGTTTTTATGTTTTCTGCGCCATTTTCAATTCTCTTTTACAAAGAAGTAGCATAATCAGACTGTCATTTCTTGATTTGAAAGTGTCGCAAGTGTCGTTTTCAGTCATAGAAGAGAATCCTAATATTCTTGATAGTAGATTACACTGTTACTCTTGTATTTGATTTGAATTAGTGGTTTTTCAAGTGTCGAAAGCAGTTTTAAATTCAAAATCGCAAAGTGTCATCATTATCTTCCTTTCGTATTTTGAAAAAAATTGTTAGTGTTATCACTTTGAAAAGATAATTCATATTTGTACTTAGCATTCTTCTTGTCATTCACACATTAAGAAGGCTGAAAAAAAATACATGCATGTGAATTTGCATTTAGACTGCTTGTTGGTTTGATTTAGGATAGTGCATCTAGTGTGTGCTCTGTTCTCTATGTTGAAAGAACATCAGTTCTCTTTCCTTAGTAGCTAGGATTTTCATTGCAAAAAGAAGATTAAACGATTTTTTATCACCTTAGATTGCATTTTAGGAATTGTATATCTACATCACGCGGTGAACCTGAAAGGAAAATTCTTAAGCAAGATCAATTGTAAAATAAATTCAATGAACATAAAAATGCTTTGGAACCTAACGCACAACATTTAGAAGTCTAGGCTAGAGACGTATTCCAGCGTCGTAAAGCCTGGTAACTATCGCTTTCGTTGCTAGTTGGGTTATTCCTCCTCTTTGAGACAACAAGTGCCAGTACGGACTTGTGCTCCCATATACTGTCGAGTATATATTGGGAGACCACAATAGGCTATATCCTTTATCCTTAGGAAGCCATGTCTGCCGCCCTATCGATCGCAATGCACTGAACACAGCATTCGGGAAGGTTGACTATCGTACCGTAAAAACTATTATGCAGTTTTGCGATTGGTTTGGTAATCCCTCTGTCTAGATTTCCAGAGTAGTCTCTTTCATTCCTTTTCAAACTCCTTAAAGGAAAAGGTCCATATGAGCACTTGTCACTTCAGGCTCATTAAAAATTGAAGGCGACTAGAGTCATCTTTTGTTTTTTCTCGACTCTTAAAAATTGAAAAAACAAGTTATGTCAAAGCATCTAAAATTTATTTTAATCGGAATAATGTCATTGTTCCCTCGTTGGTCTTAGAAATTAGTCTCCCTTCATCGCAAGTTCCTATAGAATCGCTAGGAAATCTTTTGGATATACTAGATATGTCTGAACAATTGTCAACATCCAGGACTGTGTCATCTGACGCAGCAACAGCAGAACCTCCTACTGCTTCTCCAACAATGTTCGTTGGTGTACCATCTGTCCCGGGAAGTTATCAACAACAAGCCAGAGTCGAATTAGGGACTGTTTCGACGACATGGTCAGTTCCTATTTCTTCATCCAGATTCTCATCTGGTAGGCACCTAAAGAAGAGAAAAAAGAAGGGTTAGTAAAGAAGAACCCCATCTATCCATATCACATTTATAAAGATATAACATATATAAAGATCAAACTTTCAAGAAATAACATATATAAATCCCCACCCCAAGGTTTGGTTCAACCCAGCTATAAAGTGATCAATCCTTATAAAGACTACCTAATAAAGACTATAAGACTCTACTTTCTTTATTCTAATGTTGAAACTCAACAAATTGATCCAATGTGTCTTTAAAGGCCAATCTACCCTTTATGTACTGGATTTCCACCATATGGGGGGTAGTATGCCTTTTCATTGTTCCCTCCTGGAGAATAACCATATGGGAGTTTACAATAAAGTACAGATCAAACTGGAATTACATCCAGTGGTTGGGTACCAATACTGCCTCAGCAACCAAGGGTTGTATATTCAATGCAACCAGTCCACCTTATGTCGAATATTCCCACTATACTTGCTATGGTGACCGCATCGCAAGTACAAGCGCTACCTGTTGTATGTCAACCCCAAGTTTCTCAGGTTGCAATACAACAACCTCTCATCTTAGCGATTCAATCACAACCTCATGTTAGTGCCTCCTTATCTGGAGTGACTCAGGCTCAAACAGGTACTATGACTCCTCATCTTGGTCAATCATCCAATATTGGACAATAGCAAATGGTCCAACAACCATGGCTAGTTCAATATCAACAACTGCAATTCCAACAATCATATCAGGGACCTGAGAAACAAGTCTTTGTAAGTAATGGGCAACTGTATTTCCAAAGCGGTTATCAAAAACCATACTATAATGGTTATGCCCATCAACCTTATCAAAGTTACCAACATCAAATACATTATGCTGGTATGCAAAGACCCATTACTCAGGTGATTCCATCTTATCCTGGGTATGCTTCACCTAACCTAAATCAATAGTTGCCCTTTGTAGCAACTCTAGAATTACCAGATCTAAACCAGTTGATGATTGATCCAGTTGCTTATGCCCCTTGGTGGCTGGTGATTCCACATAAAATTCCATCAAATATTCCTAAATTTAATGGAAATCAGGGTGAAGACCCATCGAATCATGTGTAGACCTTTCATCTGTGGTGTTCATCAAACACTCTCAACGATGATTCAATCAGGCTTCCCCTTTTTCAGCGAACGTTAACTGGTCTGATAGCAAAATGGTATATTGAATTGCCTAGAGATTTGTTTGATAACTTCAGTACCCTAGCCACAAACTTTTTAACCCATTTTAAGCTACCCATAAGGTACGAAACGGGAACAAAGCTTCTTACCAATTTCAAACAAACGACGGCCACTCACATATCTGATCATATTCATGAGTGACGATGTCATCGTAGAATGGTAAAAAAATATGTTCCTGATTAGCATTTGGCTGAATGGTTTATTAAGTCATTGTTACCTTCTATTACAGAAGATGTGGTAAAGGGAGGAGTCGTCACTGAAGAGCAAGTTATTGCTAGTGCACAATATCTAGACTTGATCTATTCTCAGTCTGGCATGCTCTACGATAAAATCCTTGATGCTCCTAGACTGGAATGTTCCATTCCTCCACCTCCTAAATCAAACAAAGACTCTCATGCCAGCGATGGCGTGATAGGTACGACTAGCACGAAAACCGTAAAGGCTACGTTAAAGAAAGCCCATACGGTTTCTAGTCAAAATGCAAATGACAAACTTCTCACCTCGAAGGTTAATGTTGTGTCGACTGCCAAAGGCAAAGAACCAAAGCAACCAGGAGGCAAGAAGAAAAAGAAAGGGAAAAAGAGGAAACAAGAGGAGGCATCTCCTAAAAAATCTTCTGCAAACTCTTCTAGGCAAAGTAAACCTCCTTCGGGGTGTTAGATATGCGATGAGGATCATCGGACAAGAGATTGTCTATATAAAGCTGAGCTTAGAAAATTCTTCAAGAATTCAAAAACCTCAGCGGTATTGACTGATCTGTTTCCAAACCCAGGAAAAAATTTGGTTGCTAGCGACAATGCTTCCCCATCACAAGTGCTTATGTTGTCCATTTCAAAACAACAAAATGATGCTTTGATATCGACAAGGAATAAAGATTACGGAAATCCACAGATGTCAAACAACAAGGCTACAGATCAACCTAGTAGTTCGACAACAAATTCGACCGAAGTTGTGCCACCCATCATTCCTGAGCTAATGATAAAGCCGCCAAAGGGAGTAGTACACAAATCGAAATTTAATCCTAGTGCCAGAGCAGCACAGCATTATAATATAGTGGAGGATCTGGCCCAATCGCCGTCCACTACGTTGACACTTGAGGTACAACAAAATTGCCCCTCCGAAAAGCAGGCTTTATTATCAACGATAGGTGGGATTGACCCAGCAGATTCCAATCTTGTGGCCTTTGATCACAAAGGAGATGACCCTCAGTTACCAGCTCAACTAGCTTTCCTTATTCAAGTGAAAGCCCTCAACAAAACTGTTCATCGAACAATTATTGATGACGAGGCATCTACATGTATTATGTCAATGAGTTTCTAGGAAAATTTAGGCTCACCACCCTTGTCATGATCATCGACGACATTAAAAGCATTTGATGGACGAACATACACCCCATATGGGATATTGAGTAACTTGCAAGTCGAACTGGGGGGCAAAAAAGTAGAAATTGATGTTGAAGTTATCAATGGAAACCTCAATTACAACATCCTACTAGGAAGGCCCTGGATATATGCTATGGTTGTCGTTGTGTCGACGTACTTCAGGAAGATTGCATTTCCCTTCCAAGGAGGAATCACAATCGTCGACCAACAAACATTTCTCCCCAATAGCTCACAAGTTACGGGAACCATTCTGATGATCCACGGAAGCTCTCAGTCGCTTCAAAATATCGGAGTAGGTCTCCTAAAATACCCTTCCTTAATGGGGACTTTTTCCCTTCCACCTCTAATTAAGCTAGCAGAAGTGGCCACAGCAGAAACCTGTCACATGAGATCTTCTACATCAAAGAAGATGAAGAAGAACTCGGAACATTTTGATAGTGTGGATCATCGCGAGGTATTGCCTCCAAGCCCTACCATAGCTACATCATCTGATGATCAATTCAGTGATGTTGTACACTATGTACAGGGGGCATTGGAACCAAATCTTTCCTTCATGACCCCTTATGAGTTGTGATTAAAGGTCGCCATGAGGATAGTTCTTTTACTATGTCAACCTCATTAAAAAATGAAACAACTCTGTTTCCAAATCGAGTCTTTCAAATGTCTCGAAGGTAAACCTTCATTCCAACCATCGTGTTGAATGCAATGAAGCTTTGGGGGAATGCACCTCGATTTGCATTATTATGCTAGGGGCATGAAAACTTATCACGAGCAGTGTTACCACCAGGTTCAAGCTCATTAAAAAATAAACCTGGCCACGAGCAGTGTTACCGCAAGGTTCAAGCTCGTTAAAAAATAAACCCGTCGCGAGCAGTTTTTATGCGAAGTTCAAGCTCGTTAAAAATTAAACCTAAGCAATGAGCAAATGTTTCCCCCAGAGTTTAAGCTCATTAAAAAATGAACCAATTTCTAGTAAATAACCATTGTGAATGCATTATCATCAGCTTTTGAACCCTGGTCGTGTTCTCATCATCACCTCCACTCTGTTTTTGGGCAATCATATGCCTCCATTTGATTGTTTACCCTTTTTGAGGAACATCTACGATGAGTGATTCTGTTAGCCATCCTTGTGACACTAGCCATGATTGGAAAATTCCAAACCTTACCTGGAATCAGCTGCTACCTGAAATTATCACTCGTTCCTCAAAAAATGAGTCTCCTTTAAGCTCTTTTCACCTGACTCGTAAAATATGAAAAGATTTCCGAGCGATTGGCCTCTCCAGCACGTTAAATCTACCAGAAGTGCTATCCCTCCTCTATATTTTAATCTTTTTGGACCTGAGGGATTATTACACAAAAAGATCGAGCGCTTGTGTTGTTCGGCTCGTTAAAACTACTGAAAATTCATCCTTTGGTATTATTTTATACTTTTTCGGACTTAAGGGATTATGTGACGAAAAAGGATCATCGGAGTTTCCTTTCCGTCCATTTTCACACTCTCTAAAATTGAAAAAGGACCGAGTTATCATTGTCATTAAACTCGTTAAAATCAATAGAAACAAACTTGTTGTATAGATAAGAACGAGTTTCACTGTCGCTAGGCTCGTTAAAACATAGTGACGGGTTCGCCCAAAGGGCGAACTATAGAACAAGCATATGTTATTCTCCTCAAGCTTGATAAAAATAAAGAGGTACTAGTCAATAATGATTGGGGAAAATTGGGAAGAAAACTGGAAGAAACTCTATTGATAACAAGTCGCTCTTGAACATGACACTTTCACTCCACGTCCGAGTCGGGTTGGGTTATTCCATTCACTGGTCATATCACCATTGGTCCGTCCAACCATCCATCTTTCAGGTTAATGATACCAATCCATGTCAGTGTTGCCAGTATGTTCAAGAGAATTCACTCAGAGAATTTACCTGTGTCTCATCCGCTGCAATACATTCACACTCGATTCTTTCATGACCGCCACCCTGAACCCTGTATCATCATATTGTTTTCACCTCCAAAATCATTTGCTCCGTTCCATGTCGTATATGTGGGATTCATTAAGGCCCTCCTATGATGGTTCACTTATTGTCAACATCAGCTCATTATCCAAGAAGTCGACCTAGGAACAAACCTTTCAATACCTTGAAGCTTGCATGCCTCAATGGCAAGTTTCTCACTTTCGGGGACAGGTTTACATCAATGGCCTTCGACCGAGATATTTTGCGTGGTGTTCGAAGCCAAATCCCATTTTCACACCACGTGAATTGTACTATAGTACCTTGAGGGTCATCATCATTATCGGTGATTCCTCTCGTGCCTGTTAACAGCTTACATCATTGGCTGGTAATCAGGCGATGCCGTTCCATGTTCGACTCCAGAACATCTTTCACATGGATCAACTTGTACTCCGAGTGAATATTGAACGCGTTTGAAGACCCCGGATCTAGTTTCATCCATCCGGGCTGCGATATATTCAGGAATATAAAGACATAAAATGTACATCATTGCCAAATAGATGATCATTCGAATCAAAGGATGATGACTCTGTCCGAATCATCAGTCTACTACACAGACGATTGTTTGTCCTATGTACATGAAAATGAATTTATAAAGCTGAGCATGGGAATGCCCGCCTCAGCTAGATCATGAAAAATATTATGAAGATAATGTATTGCATTGTATTTTATTACAGGTTGCCTTCCAGCTCAAAAAAGCTTCGGATCCTCATGATAAAGAGTTTCACCCAACATCAAAAGATTAATGACCTCATGCTTTAGGGGGCAACAGTTATAGAAATTTTTGGGCACTGCAACCCCAATCATACATGTCCATAAACCAAGGGATCCTAAGTCCCTAAAATTTTTGCTTCATGCCCTAAAGGAATAAGGTCAGATGATTACATCATCTCCCAGAAGTTCTCCACATAAAACTTCTAAGAACTGGTCAAAACTGGACCATACTGACTACCCAGTGCAAAGGGTGTGATGTATCACACCTACCACACATGGGAGGTGTGATGCATACTGAAAAGTCCTTCTATAGGGTGCGATGAGCGAGAATAGACAAGTGGCAGAGACAGTTTGCTAAGTGGATGATCAAGGAATCTTCTAGAAACTTCTCATATGACACTTGCCTCCCAGAATTCGCCCAGGGATGAGTAAGAGATCAATGAAATCTCCAAGTGGAGCCAAGAAATATCAGTGGAATGACACTAATCAAAAACCCAGAGCTGACTCACACCTCTGCAAATATCTATATATGGATCCCTCATCCCAGAGATCCAGAGGTTGGAGGCTGGAATCTTGTATCTTGTAAGGAAGTGTTGTTGGTTTCTTGGTGCAACATCATAGTGTTGGGTGATCTAAGCTTTACATGAGGTGAAGAATGGATTTCTTGTTGGAGGATGATGCTGGGTTAGAGAAATTGGTTGTAATCCTCTTTGTTTTTCTTGATATTAATAAAGCTATTCAAGTTTTCCTCCACATTCTTGTATGTTTGATGATATATGCATTTGTGTGGTCAATACATATATGGTCCTGTATTTCTTATGTTTGTAGATCTCTGTTCTTCGATAGTATTATGCTGCTTTGATTCTATAGGTGCTCTTTGAAGCTGGGTAGACGAAGAAGAAGTAGCAAAGATCTATTAGAAAGGAGAGGAACCGCGCAAGGAACCAAGCGCAAGATTGAGGTTGGTGTCCTTTGTTCCCCTCTTATCTACTTCTCATAAAGGAAAGCTAAAGTAGTTTTAGTTTGTTTGTTTCTAAGATAGCTACCAGTCTTAGTGGGACTAGCAGCTCCAAGTGGACACTAGATTTCCTGATAACACTCAGGTGTAGTCTTTCTTGGGCTGACCCCAAAATCTGGCTGAGAAGGACTGATCTCAAAATCTGGTTGAGAAATAGGAGTATGTTGTGGGCTACGGCCAGGGGGGATTGCTGGAGATTGTTCTGGTGTTTCCCCTCCTAAGTCAATGAAGTGGGCCCCTTTAGTTTGTACTTTCTTCAATTTTCCTTTAAGTCTGGAGCTCCTCCTTAGATTTTGTGAGTCGGTGTCTCCTTTATCCACACTTTGTTTTTCTTTCCCTTTTCTCCTTGTTGTAGCTGATTGTGCCTTAAGGTAGATTAGTCTTTCAGAAAGTATTTGATAATATTCTGAGGAAGGTTCTATGGTTTGATAGGCAGCTTCAATATTTCTTTTCTCCTTTAGTCTCCCTTGCTTCCTAACCTCAGTTCTTTCTTTCCTACTTTCAGACAGCTTCTCTTCCTTACTAGTGTCTTTAGCTTTGTTAGTAGGAGTGTTCTGAATGTTCACACTTGTTTTCCTTCTCCTACTTTTCTTTGCTGAGCTACTTTCAAGTGTTTTAGGTGGGTCCTGAAAGAAGTTTCTAATCAAAAATTGTTCCCAAGTATCCTTTCCTTCCTTCAACTATTTTTCAACCAAAATTTTAACAAGGCCATGATGGTAAAGGTGGGGCTCTACATCATCCAGATTATTTTGTACAGTTATGGACATCATTTTCAAGCTATTCAACAGAAAATGAGGCAAATTGATGGTTTGATTTTCTAGAAAATTCATTAGCAGCCAGATGTGGTACATGTACATGGACCCAAACCATCCTTCACATGTAATAAACTTTTGGATTATCAATAATAAACTAGTCCACTTTTCCTCTAGAGCAAAAACAAGGATTCCACATTTGAAGACAGTTATATCCATACCTAGGTTACACAAAATAATCCTCCAGGCCCTCTCATCAAAGTCTTTGTTTTTGAACCACCATTCCCCCTCATGTGGGAGTTCCATTGCTGCTACAATGGATGCCTCCGTGACTAAGAATTTAAGATCTCCAACCTCAACTTCCACGCCATTAAAAGACCTTGCAAATGTCTTCGTTACTTCTTTATTGTGACCTCTGAATTTCTGGATGAACTGCAACCATCGTGCCTTTCTTAATATACTTTTCAATTGCGGGTAACCCTCCATGAATTTAGGCTCGTCCGGCTCTGTTCTTACAAGAAGGCCCATTCCTTCCTCCTGCCTTAAAAATACGTCTGTAAGTTATGGACTGTGAGTAATGGATTAACGGAGTTGAAACGGTTATGTTAGCGGGAGATGGAGAAGGATTATGGAGAAAAACCAGTAGTTGTTAACAGAAGAACAGAGAACAGGTAATGAAAATGAGTTCACGGAGCGGAGGCTTATGTAAATAGGAGCGGAGGCTTATGTAAACAGGCCAGTAATAACAAACGCAACTTCAATGGGATGGTATGAAAATAGAGTGAGCCCGGTAGAAATTTGAATTAGAAGGCTGCGGAATAGACGTTAGCATGCTCACAAAATGAATGCAGATTTGTGCGGCAGGAAAGACCTGTGGTCAAATATATTACGTCCTCATAATTACCCAGTTCAACAGGTGGAATGCCAACGTACAATTAAACACGAATTAAATTTGGAGGTGAATCATGAGGCCGTTAAAAATTAATGCAAAGTTTGTGGTGGAATTATGCAAAGGTCATGGAGAAGTTATGAAAGCTATCCACATAATGGAGCTGGTGGTTTCACAACTATATAGAATGTGCTTTAAAATGCTATTTGAAATGAATTTTGCTCATACCTTAGATTCTTACCACTTCCGTCCACTAACCTTTGATTGGTTGCTTCCTGTTGGTGCTTTTGGTGTTTTATATCTTCAAAATATTTTCCTTTGTCATACTTGCATTTGGTCCTCATCATTATTTGGCTAACATCTGACTATCAGTGCTGAATAATAGAGTGTTAGCTACGGAATCAACAATTAGCTACATAATCAGTTTTTAGCTGCGGAAACAAGATTCAGCTGCAAAAAATGACATAGTGAACATATGACTGAATGGAGATGGATGGAAATTAATGATGACTGAGTGAATGATATATGAAAGCTGGTCATGAAAGGGTTTTTATTGGAAGAATATCATGATAAGATGGAACGAAATGAAGTGAAGTGAAGTGAAATGAAGTGAAGTGACATGAAACTATGAATGAAATGAGAGGGATTTTTTTTTTTCTTTGAAAATATAGGGCATCATAAGTTTTTGATTTTTGCCCTGTCTTTTCTGTATAAGACTGCCAAGAAGCGATTGGTTTTCAGGTTTATAGAAATTTTTTTATTTATTTTATTTTTTTATCTTTTATTTTTTTAAATAAAAAAAGAACAAAGAATAGGCTGGTGGAGAAGAAGGATTCTTCTTCACTAGCCTTATTGTAGAATTATCTTGAAAGATTTTGACAAATTCCTCCTTTGAGAGTGGCTTATGGTAGATCTTTAATATGTGACCATTCACAATAAGAGGAGTTTGATATTCATCAATGGTTTTGATTCTTACTGCTCCATTGCTAAACACTTTGTCAATCTCATATGGCCCAAGCCAATGAGTCTGAAATTTACCTTTGAAATATTTGAACTTGAAATCAAACAGCAATGCCCAATCTCCTTCTTGAAACTTTTTCTCCTTGATGTATTTGTCATGCCACTTAGCTCTTTGATATTGAACTAGATCAGTTCTTATTATTACTTCTTATCTGATCTCATCTAGTTCATTCAACTGGTCCATTCTATGCTTTTGGGCTTTTGATAGATCCATTCCCAATTGAACTTCCATCTTGAAAGTTCTAACATGGAACTCAATGGGGAGTAGAAATTCTTTCCCATAAACAAGTTCATAGGGAGAATGTCCTGTTGTATTCCTCCATGTAGTTTTGTAGGCCCATAAGGCTTCGGGAAGCCTTTCTACCCATTCTCTTCTGTGTAGATGATCAGTCTTGGTAATGATGCCTTCAATAACTTTGTTTGTAGACTCCACTTGACCATTTGCTTGTGGATGGTAAGTAGTAGATTTTCTGTGCTTGACCTTGTACTCTTCCATGAGCTTCTCCACCAGTTTGGATGTGAATTGACCTCTCTGATCTGTCACAATTTCTCTTGGAACACCAAAGCGAGTAAAAAAATATCCTCATAAAGAAAACTAACAACTGAATGCTCAGTAGCAGAAAATAATGCTTTGGCTTCTACCCATTTAGTGACATAATCAGTACATACCAATATATACTTTCTTTGTTTAGATGGGGGTTAATAGGTCTAATGAAGTCTAAAGCCCATTTTTCAAAGGGTTCGATGAGTACCTATGGTTGTAATGGCATTTCATTTGAGAGGGTAGGTTTCCCTACTCTTTGGCAACTGTCACATCTTTTGACATATTGTTTTGCATCTTTCAAGAGGGATGGCCAATAATATCCTAAAGAGAGGATTTTATAGGCTATCCTTTTGTTAGCAAAGTGTCCACCGCATGGTTAATAATGACATGCTTTGCGAATATCAGGCATTTCATCTTCCCTAACACATCTTATGATCACAAAATTTGGCCCTATTTTAAATAATTCGTTAGAAATCCATGAATATTTTGAACTCTCCTGAATAATCTTTCTTCTTCCACCAGGAAATAAATGTGGAGGTAATTTCCCTATAACCAAATAGTTAGCTATATCTGCATACCAAGGAGTCTTAGTAGTCACTGCAAATAAATATTCATCAGGAAACTTGTCCTCTACAGAGAATCTTCTTTAGTATTCTAAATCCTAGACAAGAAATCAGCGATTGTGTTTTGTTTCCCTAGTCTATCTAACACAGTAATATTGAATTCTTGTAAAAGTAGGAGCCACCTTGTAACTCTACCATTAGTAATGGGTTTGTTCATTAGATATCTAATTTTAGAATGATCAGTATGAATAAAAGCTTCATAGCCTGTTATATAATTTCTGAACTTATTGATTGCAGGAACAACAGCTAAGAACTCTTTTTCAGTCATAGTATAATTCAACTCAGTGGGAGTTAAATTTTTACTAGTATAATAAATGGCATAAGGAACTAAATCTTTTTGTCCCAACACAGCCCCTAGAGCTGTATCTATAGCATCTGTAGAAATATGGAAAGGAAGTTTCCAATTTGGTCCTCTCAAGATAGGCACTTCAGATATTCTTGTTTTCAAAGTTTCAAATGCTGAATGGCAATCCGGACCCCATTTCAATTCACAGTCTTTTGTAAGCAGTTTGAAGAGTGGAGATGCTATTTTGGTGAAGTTTTCTATAAATCTTCTATAATATCCAGTAAATCCCAGAAAACTTCTAACATATTTTTGACAATTTGGAATAGGTAACTTGGAGATGACTTCAACTTTTGATCTATCAACTTTAATCCTATCCCCTGAAATATGATGTCCTAAAACAATACCTTCAGTAAACATCATAAAGCATTTTTCATGGCTTAATGAAAGGTTTGTTTCTTTACATCTTATAAGGACTATTTCCAAATTTTCTAATGCCTCTTCAAATGAATCACCATAAACTGTAAAATCATACATATATACCTCTACACAATCATGGATTAGACTAGAAAAAATTCCTAGTTCTGCTCTTTGGAATGTTGCAGGTGCATTACATAATCCAAAAGGAAGCACTTGATAAGAAAAAGTTCCCCATGGGCAGGTAAATGTGGTCTTATCCTGATCCTCGGGTGCTACCTGAATTTTATAACCACTAAAACCATCCAGAAATTAAAAGTACTTTTTGCCTGCTAATGTATATAATACTTGATCGATAAAGGGAAAAGGAAAGTGATCCTTCAAGGTTGCTTTATTTAATTCCCTGTAATCAATGTGCACTCTCCATTTACCATTATTTTTAGGTACTATAACCAAAGGAGAAACCCATCGGCTATCTGAAATTAGGTAAATGAAGTTTACATTGAATAGTTTTTGGAGCTCTTCTTTCACTATCTCCCTAAGATTTGAATTCATCCTTCTCTAAGGTTGTCTGATTGGTCTACTGTTTTCCTCGATATAGATATGATGGATGCAAGTCTTAGGGTCAATACCTTTCATATCAGTATACTCCCATGCAAATGCAGTAGAGTGTTTTTGCAAGATTTTGGTTAGTTCTTCCTGATGTGACTTTTCCAAACTTTTGTTGACATTTAGTGTTTTTCCTGGAAAAATTTCAATGGTAGAACTACCAAACTCTTCCATAGAGTAAAGAGACATTTGTCTTGATGATAAATATTCAATATCAGAATCTAACTGAAACTGTGTGGTCATATTCTGAAGATGCTTTAAAATTTTCTAATGTGTTCAAAACTTGACTATCTTCACTAATTTTAGAGATAGTAAAGACAGGTTCTATAATATCTCCATCGCCAACCCATTCATTGTCTCCTACTTCTGTAATTGCTTTTGCTGGAGGATACAAATTGAATTTCTTTGTCGAACTACCATCAGAAATGTACATATCCCCAGATCTAAAACTAATGAAAGCATCAACTATGGCTAGCCAAGGTCTTCCTAAGATGAGTGGGTGCCCTCCTAAATTACTCTTGGGAGTCAAAATCATGAAATCTACTAGATATTCGCAAGAATCTAAGGAGACTGAAATATCTTCTAGTACACTGTCTGGTTTGATTATTGATCTATCTGCAAGTTGCAGTAAGGTGGGTGTAAAAAGAAGATTAGGAAGTTTAAGCTATTCCATAGTCTGTCTACTTATAATGTTTATAGCAGCCCCTAAGTCAATCAAAGTATTTGGAATTTCTATCCCATTTATATCTGTCTTGACAATCAGACTACCTGGATCCACATATTTCTACATGGTAATTTTTCCCATCATGATATCTGCAATTTTTCCTACCAGGTGGATTCCTTTTGTATCTCTTGGTTTCCTTCCTGGTCTTTTGAGACTCAACTCCTTTATTGTTTTTGCTAGAATAGGAATCTCTCTAATGGATTGTAGCAAGGGGATCTTGATACAAACATTCTTTAATTCATCTAGAAAATCATAGTCAGGTAACAAGATTTGTTTTTACAGCCCTTTGTCAATTTGTAATCTTTCAGGGAAAGGAGGTGTGGATGAAGATGCAAGTTGCTCAATTATAGGAGTTGTGGGGGTTGGATCTTTTTCTTTTTCTTTTTGAATGATTGGGTTTTTAAGAGATGCTTCCTCAGAACCTTTATTGACTTTAAGAGAATCCTCCTCAGAGGTATCTTTCTCTTGAACATCTATAGAAGGTTTTTCTAAAACTCTACCAGATCTGAGTTGAACATCATTAAGAGGAACAATCATATAGGTAGGAAATTGTTTTCCTTCTACCATGTAAGCATCCTAAGGATTTTTGTTGTTGGGATTTGGCAATGGCTGGGCTGGTAGTTGATTTGTATTTTGTTGAAATGGAAGCAAGAGTTGAGAATTTGGATTTTGTTGAGAAGGTTGTTGTTGTGGAAGTGGCAATGAAAGTTGTGGGTTTTTATTTGGAAGTTGTGGATTTTGTTGATTTTGAAAAGATGGAGGATATTGAAGAAATTGAGCAAATCTCCCATAAATATTTTGCATCCCTGGTGCCCGTGATTGATATGGATTTTGAGGTTGGGGCCAAGGTTGTTGCCAAGAATTCCAATTTGGCACGAGCTAGAAGTTCATAGGATTGTTAAATCCTTGATTTTTTGCCCCTGCCAAGGTCTTCTTGAAACAAAACAAAGGGACTCTATTGAATTTGGATCTTCCTGAAAGACAACTTTGAGCCCAAGAATTGAAGGGCAATCCTTGGTCTCATGACTTTCTGAGCAAATCATACATGTTTCTACAACTTTTGCATCTAAGGGTAATTCCCTTAGAGCATGTTTCGTTCTACATTTTGGACAAAAGATGGCCAAGGCATCAACTTTTGCTTTCTGCTTGTTTTGTATTTTAAGGGTGTCTAGTTGTTCACTAAGGTTCCTTAGAATATCACTTTTGAACTCATCAAGCATATCGCCAATCTCTACTCCACTTACTAATCCAGTTGCATATTTGTTTACTCTAACAAGAGAAGGATCTCTCGGCCCTTTTCCAGTTTTAGATTTCCCCTTGAGAGATGGACACATAATTCTGCTATGTCACGAAGTGGAATTTGAGAAATGTCTCCCTTCCCCATCATGTTTCAAACCTCTATCCATTAACCTCTAATGGCTTTCAATAGAAGGGCTTTCAGGTTTCCTCATCTAAATTACTCATTTTTTCTCTCTTTAAGTTGTATTGAAATCTTTCAAGTAAATCCTCCAAGTTTTCATCTTCCTTTTGCATCATTTTAAATACCTGATCCTTATGATTGGTGGGCATACAATAATCCAGGTATCTATCCAAAAATGTTTGTTTCATATCATTCCAAGTCCTAATGGATTGAGTGACTAATCCCATGAACCATTTCAAAGCAGCTCCCTTCAATGTTGAAGGAAACAGTTTGAGTTTTTGAGAGTCTTCCATATAGTCATAGGTTCGGCACAAGACTTCAAACTCAAATACAAATGTTTCAGGATCCTCACTTCGCAACCCATAAAAGTTTGGGAGGACAAATGGTGAAATGTTTTTCATTGTTGTATGAGTTTCCTCATTGGCTATAGGGAATCCAAATGATTTATCTCCTTCCCTATTTCCTCCATTATTTCCTCTACCTCTACCTCTACCTCCTCCTCCAAATCCATCTACTACTTCCTCTATCATGATAGTTTCTTCAGAGTCTTCTGGTTCTTCTATTAATGGTGGACGAGAGAGAGGTTCTCCCTTTCCCTCTTCTTTAGGTGATTCTACTTCTTTGATTACAATATGTTCCCCTGTAGAAGTGAAGAAAGGTTCTTCTCCTAGATTAGATTTAGTAGATAGTGTGGGAGAATATTTGAATTCGACTACTGCTCCTTGAATTCCATGAATCCTAAGGCTGGGAGTAGATGGAGGTGTATTTTTTCTATGCCTTGAAGTAGTTGGAGTTGTGAAAATCGAACTTTTGGCCCTAGCTATAAACCTTCCCCTAGAATCTCTTGCTCTATGAATGTCATTTTTTTATTTTTTTATTTTTTAAGTCAAGCTAATAATTCTCTTTCTGATCTTCCAGGTCACACTAGGTGCAAGAAGAGAGAATAATCAAGAAATTATTGAACTAATAACTCTCTTTTCTAATCCTACAGATCGCACTAGGTGCAAGAGGAGAGCATACTTCAAGAAGTTATCAATTTTTCCCTTCTTCTTCTTTTTATGTAAGAGATTGGCTACCTAGTTACACTTCCCTGGCAACGACGCCAAAATTTTTAGTCAATTTAGTATGTCCTAAATTTCTACATTAATTATCAATTTTGGAGTCGTAAACTGATGAAGTGTGGCACACTATATGTGCAAGACAACCTCTTCCTTACTTTTTATTGTTTTCAATTTTATTTTGTTTTTGGGGGTTTTATTTTTGTTTGTCTCCTAATGCGAATGGAAATCCTATTCCTAAGTTTTAAAAATACTTTAAAAGGCAAGTATGGATATAGATTTTAAGGAAATTATGTCCTTTATGATAACTTGTAGAGCTTAACAATTAAGAGGATCTCAAAACATACTAGTGATGAAATTAGTACTTGAAGAAGAATGTAAATATGCATCTATTCAAATCAAACAAATGATGAACTACTGATCATGAAATCACTATCTCTGCTACTCATCTAAATACATAAATAAAAGTTAAGCTATTGCACTCAAACAAATCAAAAACTAAAAACGAATAAAAGTAAAATCAATTCACTTCACTTATAGTTCGATAGCTCGCCAAGTTTGGGGTTAAGCCATGGCTCTGGAGATAACGTCAATAACATGAGGAATTGATATCTAAATTACCTACCTGCAAATGAAAATAAAATCAAGTCACATCACTTATAGTACGATAGCTCGCCAAGTAGCTTTTCTAGGTTAAGCCACGGCTCTGGAGATAACGTCAATAACATGAAGAACCTGATATCTAATCGCAAAAAAAAATAAAGTAAAATCAAATCACTTCACTCATAATCTGATAGCTCGCCAGGTAGCTTTTTGGGGTTAAGCCATGGCTCTAGGGATAATGTTAAATGTCATGAAGAACCTGATATATAATTGCAAAAATGAAAGTAAAATCAAATCACCTCACTCATAATCCAATAGCTCGCCAAGTAGCTTTTCGAGGTTAAGCCATGGCTCTGGAGATAACGTTAAATGACAAGAAGAATTTGATATCTAAACTAACTAAAAATAACAAATGAATAAGACTGAAATCAAAGCATAACTGAAATTGAAAAGCTAAGAAAAACAAAGTCAGTAGAGAGGCCAATCTCATGTCACTATTTATTGCAAAAATTGTATGAAAACCCCCGAGCCTAGCCTATCCTAAAACACACTGATCAGTGTTAGAAAAAATATACAATGCTTGGAAAATCATGTACAGGAATGAAACATTAACACCATAACTAAAATATGAAATATACACAGGTGAAAAAACTATGAAATATCTACAATGGAAATAAGACAACAACACATAAAAACTTTATAGAAAGAAAGAAACAAAACCTCAGCTAGCAGGGGCCCTCTTCACAGCCTTGGTTAACACACAGTCAATCCGAATTATGCTCACATAGTCATATAAAACAAAGTCTTTTTATATTGAAAAACAGAGGAAGGATCCTCTCATTACAACAACAGGATCAATGTCACGGCAAAGTACATGAACTAACAGCAAGACTATATATAAAAACTAGCTACATGCGTTTGCAAACGCGTTATTTATAAAGGAAATTACATAACTGTTTTCCCTATGAAACACCTTCAGCTGAGGACATGTAAAAACACAGAACCCATGAGCTCAGCGTATTGGTTGCCATGATCATTCAATCTACCAAAAGGTGGCTATTGGATTTGCATTGTGGAGGCAGTCTACAACTGTCAAAATGAATCCATGGATCTAGGAACGGTCTCGAACCCTTCACGTGTTGAAAACAGAGACCTGTCTGCTATAGAACTCCTCATTTTACCATCATTTGACCAAGGCTTTCCTCTATGAATTTGGATGAACCAATAGGACCTGGTCCATATCTAGATCATTCCTGAACTGCCCACATGCCTCGTTTTGCTTGCTGACACCTGTAACCTAGAGATCAATAAAAATAGCTACGAAATCTCAAGTCAGCTACAGAAAGTGGCTGCATTCTGTAGCTGATGAGAAAAATCTAAGTCAAATAGCAAACACAAAAATATAGTTATAAAACCACTTAAATGCACTTTTAGAATCAATATGTAAGGATCTTTGATAGCTTATGAGGCACTGGTGAGGGGAAAAAGGTCTAGGAAAGTGTGTAGAAGAGATGTAGTTTCAGGGCTCAATAGTCATAGGCATTCTGTAAGTTGACTTTCATAACAAGTGCCTCCAGTGTCTTAGTATGTATATAATATATGCATTCTTGCATAGTAGTAATTACATCATGTATCAACCAATTGTACAAAAAACCAAATCGCTCCCGAGAAATATATTAAGATAGGACATTAGTGATATGCCTTGTAATCACTATTGAAATCAATTTGTAAATGATATTACTGATGGAGATAGGCCTGAAATCCTAGAAAGTGCGAGGGGAAGAAGGCTTTAGAATAAAAGCTAAAAAAGTGGAGTTAATAGGACGAGTGATCTGTCGAGAAGTCTTGGATTCTTGTACTACTTCAAGTAGACTCTGTCCCATTAAATCAAAGAAATATATGAATATCTCCATGGTCCAGCCATCTGAGCCCGGACATTTATCTTTGGAAAAATATTTAACTACCTGAAGAATCTCTTCTAGAAGTATAGGATGATACATGGCTTTGTTTGCTGCCGCATTGAACAATGTAGGGGTATAGGTCCAAGGTCCATATTTGATCCATGAAGTCTACTCAAATTTGCATTTATAAAATGATTCAACATTTTCAACAACTTCTCTTTGAATCTATGGAGTGGTATATTTAAGCTCCCCGCCATTAGTGGTTTCAATGTGCCATATAGAGTTCATATTTTTTCCTTGGTTATCATAATGATGAAAACATTGAGTATTCCGGTCCCCCTGTCTGAGCCATACTTTCTCTTGAGTCTCCATGTTGTTTCCTGTATCTTTAGAATCTCATTCTTTCTATATTAAAGGGCTCTTAAGAAGTTTAGCCCCTGTCGGGAACGGTTTTTCATTTCCAAGGACCTACCGAAATTAGAAATATCACTAGTAATCTGTTGTAGTTCCATGATTATCCTTTGATTTTTTCTCGCTGCCAAGTTCTAGTCCTGCTCTTTAATGTATGAAGTCTCCGAGTAATATCGAGCATGGAAGAGGCTCCCTGTGGATGTGTAGTCTCATTCCATGTAGAGGTGACAAAATCATTAAAATCTTGATCATCCAACTAGATCCCATAGAATTTAAAATGGATCCCTCGACGAATATTCTCCATCCTCCATTGTAGAATTACTGGTAAATGATAAAAAAGATATGACTTGTACACAGTCGATTTCAAATTACCCATCATCTCAACCAAGTTTTCATGGACAAGGAAGTGATCTAAGTGCTTCCTAATATGTTCATCACCAGACCTGTGATTATCTAAGTGGGAGATAGTGGGTAGGGGTAGGGGCAGATATTGACCAAGTGGCGATCTACAAAAAATATATATAACTGGTCAACCAACGGGTCCAGTCGACTCTGTGTCCCCCAACATTCACGAGGTTATATAGTAGCATTAAATTCCCTTGCCATGATTAGATCACCAATTTTGAGAAAAACATAGGATTCCATAAGATCCCAAAAATAGGAGCGTTCTCTACATGGCACATATAAATTAAGTGGATACAACTGAGGATCCCCTTAAAATGGGTAGTTAGTAGAATGCCAACAAAAAAACGAAAGGCACACAAATTTTCCCACCTAGGATCCCACATGGAAATTAAACCACCAGACATACCAGAAAAATTCACCCCGACAATGTACCAATCAGGGAAACTAGTGTGAAAATATGAAATTTCCCATGAAGAAGTCGACAGGGTTTCTTGAATGAGAACGATAAAGGGACGAATACACAATAACAGATGATGAAAACCCAAAAGGTTAGTGTGTTCATCCAAACCATGAATATTAAGAGAGAGTATATTCATAATGAGACACCATTGATGGGCACATGTGCACTAAGGGCCTGAGAGTCAGTAGTAGAAATAATGGGGATATATCTCAATCCAACAGAGTCCTCAAGATGTAAATTATGTGCAGTATGACAACCCTGAAAGTGTCGACTGACTTTTCTCCCCTTCTTGCAGACAGTGATATTAATGGAAAAATAGTGACTAATGATAGGGGAAGAGGGTGGACGGGCATCCCTTATGGATAGTCAAGGCTGCCAAATCCATTGAAGGGTTTAATAAAAGGAATTCAAAGTCAATGCACATAAAATTGTGGGGAGAAGATACAGGAGAAGCCTCGTTAGGGAAAGGAGGGGGAGGAGTATTGGTCGATTCGAAAGGGGGCATATAGGGAGAGATGGCCCGCCCATTCAAAGGCCAAGGGGGAAATCAGTCTTGGCCAATAAAGTGGAACCCTCCGAGGGAGGAAAATCTAGAGGAGAGGGAAATTCCCGAGGGGGAGAAGGGGCTTCCATCGGATTCAAAGGGCAAAGAGACTTATCAACGACTTCGAGGGGAGGGGAAATCATGACATATATAGGATCATCAAAGGAAATATGATGGGAAGGGGATGGGGAAGAGTGATAAGGTGAGGAGGAAGAGACAATATGCATAGTCTAGGGAGAAGTACCTTGATATGGAGTTTGTGGTTGAAAATCAGAAGAATGTTGATATATTGGACCAGGTCCCAACCGATTGTGAGAATGTAACTGCTACACCTTCCTTCCATGGGGGCATCGACTTAGAAGATGTTTCATGTGGTGGAAACTTAAGAATTTGAAGGGGATCCCCCAGTAGTCCACTCTTTGTTAGAGCCGAATCGGTCTCCATTCCAAATCTACATTTCCAGGGAGACCACCTGAGAAATGTACTTCCACCAAAATCTATGCCACGCGCTTATTCCTTGCGCCCATTCATCCTAGGTCCAAATATATGAATCTGCTAATGGAATTCCAAATCACTTTCAAATCTTGTCTCGTCCAAAATTCAAGGGGCAAGCCCGATAATGACCCATACCATATCATTCTTTGGAGTATCATGTAGAGGATTGTAGCCAATATACCATTTGTGAAGCTGCAAAAAAAATTTGCCTTGCACTGAAGGAGCCTTGAGGATTCTTTCTGCGTTATCCAAATACAGAAAATGTACACTGAACCAAAAGTTCATAAGAAAATTGACTTTTGATGGATACCCCAAGAGCGGTGACCATGTCTTCTTCACCTAGACTTGCATGTCTTTTTCGAGCATCTTTGAGAAAAACCAATGGCCCACTAGTGCTCGTTTCTGTAAGCTAATGACACGATCCCATAACACATAAAATTCGAAGCTGAGAAGTTTGGTATAATAACAAGTTTTGATGGCCTTACCCTCCTTCCCCTTTGTGATTCTTTTATGCGAACGAATAAGTGTCGGGCCATCCCCGGGGATAGGCGTGTGTTTAGTCACAGTGGAGTCTACAACCACATGTACATGTAGGGACATAGCTCCATTATCATGTTCCCTAGTGACCACCATAGCCTACCCAGTAAAGACACCCTACAACCCACTTGTGTTCTAGTAACAAAACCACAAGCTCTTTACTCTTTCAGAGTAAGCCTACCCTTCAGTTCCAAGCACACCTGAACTCAAGCTCTGTCCAGGTTCTGGAAACAACAACCATAGGCTCCATTATCATCATCCTCAGTGACCACCACAACTCGCCCAGTAAAGACACCATGCAACTTACCAAGGTTCTGGTAACAACAACCACATGCTCTATACTCCTTCAGAGTAAGCCTACTTTTACATATTCTTCTCTAAATTATAGTATCCTCCTTGGCTAAATTATTATTGCCTCCACTGTCAATGAATGATTGTTACACAGTAATTTGTCACTGTCCTCATCTCAATCCCTCTATCGTGTCATGTATCAAATAAACATGTTCATATCTTCCCACTCATGCAAGAAGATTAAGCAAATACTCTCTAATGCTGAAGATTGACCCTTTTTAACTGAGTTTCTACCTCGTCATGATTAAGCCCTTAATATACGCGACAATCCCTGGTCAAAAACGGTCTCATCACGCGACCATCGCAGGTGGACACCTATTTCCTGTGACGGTCAAATTTCAAGGCCCAGCACGAGGCTATTAGCTATTTATCACGACGATTGGTCTACATGCATTGCCTCCTTGCAATGCCACCGCTGACACTTAGTTCACGACTAGCGACGATCCAGATTGGGCTAATTTGTTCAAACAGTCGGCCTTCTGGATGTCTCTAAAGCTGGTTGTTGGATCAGTTTGGGTCACCCTTCCTCCTCTGGGATGGTGGTTTCATCTTTTGTGCAACCTCCCTTGAGGATAAGTTCCCTCTCCCTCATTTCATGGAGACTCCTTCTCCTATAAAATCACTCACCATTGCTATGCTCTGTTGGTTCCTTTGGTTGGACAATGTTGCTAGTGCTTTTGAGTTTAGTAGATAGCTTTGGTGTGAGTGTGTCAAGTGTGGGATTTCTAATAGTTTGATAAGATGTTGTGGAGTGCCCTTAACTTTGTATTAAATCTTGTGAGTGAGAGAGAGATTTTGTCTATTTGGGAGACCCATTCTTGAGAGTGACTGCTTGAAGAAACATACTGGCTAGACCCTCCGAGAAGGCTTGCGATGTCAAGACTTGGTTGTAAGTTTTGCTCTCTATTCATCTTAATACAATCAATGATGATTTCCTATATCTTGTGTACAATTTACTTGATAGCTTATGATTCTTGACTTTATAGGTAAATAGATCATTTTTGTTTCTCGGTTACCTGCTCTGGTGTTTTCTTGTGGTGTTTCAGGATGATTGCTCATTGAGGAGAAGAAACGAAAGCTGGAGCAGCGCAACGGAACTTCATCAACTACCGGTTTGAGGTAGGCCTCCAACGATGACTATTTAAGGGAATCAATTGTTGTTTTGTCTTTGTTCTGACTAGACCCACTCTAGGGCTAGAGGGGTTGACTTTGTCCATAGAGGGAACACTTTCCTACTTCACAAGTTGGCGACTCCGTTGGGGATTCCTTTGTATGTTTTTTTTCTTGTTTGCTTTTGTTTGGTTTCAATTTAGTGTCTCTTGAATTTTGGGGTGAAACCATCAGTTTTTGCGATCACCTGGGTTAATCTGGGAAATCCCTTTACTGTTTGGAAGAATGGATTATTTCATGAGTTAAAATAATACCATCTGTGATCTGTCGACCTTCCACATAGCTAGATTGCTCTGGCAAAATGATGAGAGGGAGCAAAGGTTTCAATCTGGTAGCTATAACTTTTGAGACAATCTTATAGATGATGTTACAGGGAGCGATTGGTCTATACTTGTCTGGAGTATTGGATTCCTCTGCCATGGGTATTAAAGAAATGAAGGTCACATTCATCCCTGGGTACATCCATCTTAAAGTGTGTGATTCTTCTACAACTTGCCAAACTTCCAATTTGATTAGATCCCAAAAGTTATGAAAAAAGTTGGAGGTGAAACCATCCGGACTGGGTGCTTTACCTGCTTTCAACTGACGCACAGCATTCTCGACCTCCTGAAGGCTTGTGGGCTTAAGAAGGAGAATATTATGCTCCTCTGTGATTAATTTGGGAATGTTCCTTAGAACATTGTCAATGGCAGACGTTCTATCTATGTTGGGCTCTTGATGGGCTTGTTTGAAGTATCTGAGAAACTCATCTTCAATGCCTTCGTGTGTCTCAATTCTAGCTCCCTACTCATTTTTGATGTGGGAAATGTAGTTGTTCATTCTGCACTGCACTGTGGTCCTGTGAATAAATTTTGTATTTTTTCCCCGTCCTTCAGCCATTTAACTCTCGATTTATGCCGCCAAAGTGTTTCCTCCTGTTTTTCTCTAACTAGGATTTGGTCCTCAAGAGTTTGTTCCTGTTTTGCTAGGTCCTCGAAGTGTCCTTCTAAAATTATCCTCTGCTGGACATTCTTCATTTCTTGATTCAGGGCTACCTGTGCTTGAAAAACGTTGCCGAAAGTGGTATGATTCCAGTGCTTGATTTCACCTTTAAGGTGCTTTATTTTCTGCTGGAATATAGACATCTTAGAACCATTAGAGGGATTAAAATTGAGCCAAGTTGATCTAACAAATTCATTTAAATCCGGATGGGTTAACCAAAAAGCTTCAAACCGGAAAGGGCGTTGAATGTTGTTGCCTGGTCGAGTCCATTGGAGAGCTATTGGCCAGTGATCAGAGCCCGAAATTGGAAGGATGGAAGCAATGAATTCCCCCCACCCCCACGTGAATAGCGTTGTCTGATAGTAGAAATCTATCAAGACGAGAGGCTATTTGTTGCGTTCCTTCTCTTTTTTTTGTTCCATGTGAACATGCCATTATTTGAAGGTAGATCTATCAACCAATTATTTTGTATAAAATCCTTTAGAATGTTCCCATCTCTGTTGCTCCTGTTTCTACCTCCCTGCTTTTCTTCCATTCTTGCTATCATATTAAAGTCACCTCTAGATATCCATAGTGGGCTCAACCTGTTTGAGTTAAGCTCCGATAAGGTATCCAGGATTTCAGCTTTGTGTATGGTTTCCTGAGGAAAATACACGTTAGTCATGTGGTCATGGATGTTAGTGCCGATTATGTGAAATATTGTTTAGATGAAGTTCTTGTTTGCATGTATACTATTAAGTTGTATTACTCATGCATCCCAGATAACTGCCAGTCCTCCCGATGCCCCTTGAGCATCAACAGCTGTTACCAGCCCTCCTGGCCAAGCTTTAGCTGCTATTTTTTCCAAAACTGTCGAGTTACATTTTGTTTCTTGCAGAAAGAGTATGTTAGGTTTTTCCTGCATAAGCATGTTTTTTAGAAGCCTGCCTTTCCTTGGGCTATTGAGCCCTCTAATGTTCCATGATATCAAATTCATTGAGAAGGGTTGGGATTGATGTTGAAGTACTTGGTCAGCTTGGCATATCTGCCTGACTCAACTAACACTTTGCCTATCTTGATAGTTCTTTCAAGAGTGGTTTTTCTTCCTCGCTCTTTGCTGTCTTTGGTGATGAACTTTCCATCCCATTGACTACCAATCTGGACTCCTAGAGAGTATTTTTTTTGTGTGCAATTGAGTACCTCCAGCAGGTTGTCCACTTGTCGATCTGGGATTTTATCAAAGTTTCTTGTTTTTCATGCTTGCTCTAGTCCTAGAATGTCCAGTTCACCAATATCTATATTCTCAGGATCTTCCTTCATGATCTGGGGCTCTTGATAGTCTTCAGTTGTTTCCTCCGCTTCCTTTGAATTTGGTTCTAGATTGTCAACATCCATTCCTTGGAAGCTCCAGGTAGGGAGCTTGGTTTGGGAATGATGGGTCGATTTTCCAAACAAGCTTCCCCCTGGCTGCGGTGAAACCCCATCTTGCTTTTCTTTGCTGGTTTTCTTGTCATTTAGAGGTAGGTTTTCAGGTTCTTGAATATCATCACTGGCTAAAGCAGCAAAGCTATTGCTCGTTGAGGGTTTTGACAAGTTAGCTGGGTTGGTCCTGGTATTGGCTGTCAATTTCTTATGACCTCTTCTGTGATTTACCACTTTGGTAAACCCATCAGGAGCAAGATTCTCCGAGTCCATTTGAGAAGGGGGTTTCCTGTTCAGAGGACAATCTCTGTAGAGGTGACCTAGATCATGGCATTTCCTACATCTAAATGGTACATGCTCATAATCTATCAGCTGTATCCATTCAATATCATCATGAAAAAGAATTACTGTATCTGGCAGGGCTTGCTTGAGGTCCATGTAAACACAGATCTGGGCATATGATGTGTATCTGCATAATTTTGTTTCCTCTGCTACCTTGATAAATTTTCCCAGAGTATTTCTGATCTCTTGTAGGGAATCCTCCTCCCAGTATTCCCACGAGAGTGAATACAAACTTATCCAGATAGGAGCGCAACTAAGATCTTCCTTATCTAGATTGAAGCGTTCAACCCACCCTTTGAGATATAGGCCTGCAGAATTAAAGAAGTACGGGCCTCCATCCAGAACCCTGTTACGATCTTCCAAGCAGTTAAACACAGCCGTAAAAAACCGTTTTGGCCCAAGTTGCAGAGTAATGTGACCCTTTAGGTTCCATTTGGATTTTATCCAGCCCTTGAGCGCTTTCTCAGTTGGCCATAGTCCAATAAACTTGTCGATCAACGCGTGATCCCTCATGAACTGTATTCTGGCATTGATTCGGTGACTAGGAAATTCCACTTTTGGCTTGTGAGTGGCCACTGGCCTGCATGTGGATGAGCTCGCTTTGGGCTTGTCCTTTTGAGCTTTTTCACTGTTTTGATGCTTGTCATTGTCCGTATTGTCCTCATTCTGCCTCTCTTCCTTGTTATTATCCTCAACTTGCTGCTTTTGATTATTGTCTTTCGGGGGAGGCACATCACCCTCCCCATGAGGGGGCTGCATGGTTCCTCTGGTCGTTTGTAGGAAATCAAGACCTCAGATCTGCCCAGGTTCTTTCAAGGCTGAGCACTGTCAGGGGAAGCCTGCCGTAGCAGGGGTTGCAGAAACCCTAGGTTGGACTTCTCCCGTATCGCTCCGTTACCAGTCGTCACTAAGGTTGTAATTGTAACAATTACATTGTATTATTATTATAATAATAACAATAATAGTAATAATAATATTTGATTATAGAATTATAATAATATAATTTTATTTATTATATTGTAATATATATCCAATGCAATTATTATTATATATATAATATAATCAATATTATTATAATTAAATAATAAGAAAGACCATTATTTATGATAATTAATAACTAATATATACATGTACTTGATGACCCAAAAAAACACCACGAAGACCCTCTTTTGAGAGTGAGTTTGCTACCATGTTTGATTCACGGTAGATGTGTTGAACAAAAATGCCTGGAAGATTCCTCGTGATTTGTTTGATATGGTAAATCCATTCCATGATTTGTTTGATATGGTCAATCCATCCAGATAAGAGGGGAGGATTGAAAGTTGTGTGTTCGTTGATCCCTTCAATGAGAATTCTTGAATCTCCATAGACATGAACTTAATTTACCTGCATTTCTTTAGCAAAACAAAGTGAATCCCATAAAGCCAATAATTATACCTTTGTGTTGGTACCTGGGTCGTCATTCCAATGGAATTTGTAGTGCTTCCTTTCATTGATTTTGAGCCATGCACTGCAACCACAACTTCCATGTTGCAGCAAGATAAATCTTTGCTAGAACCTTCAAATATGGGAGGAATAGAGAAATAGGAGATAATACAGTGGCATATCCTATTGGTGTTTATGGGCACTCCTTCAAACAAAGAATGATTTATGGCATTCCAAATCTCCCGGAACAGATAAGAAGGAAGCTCTTTGTACTTGTTATCTCCCACATCCCACTCTGTGATGCATTGTTCAATGTTTTGTGCTTGTATATCCATTATGTGCAGAGTTTGTATAGTGTACCTCTAGACTTCCTTAGTGATAGGACAAAAAAAAAATGTAAGATTCCAAATCAGTTCTGCACAGTGTGTAGTGTGTAGTGTCTAGGTCCCAAGTATCCACTTTTCAGGAGATTATCCCATGTAAATATTTTATTCTTCCATACCAGCCAAGTGAATAGGATAATCTTGAGGGGAATGTTTGTACTATATAATGTCATACGTTTGTACCATATAATATCGGTATGACTCTGCCACCACCACTGGTAAGAATTTCATTAAAAATAAATAAATGAGTGATAACCACTTATGGAGAAATAGAGAGACCCCAAAATATACCCCTAGACTGAGCATCTCTTATCTTCAGACTAAGTCCATCCATGACTAGAACAAACAGAAAAGAGGAGAGGTAAAATCCTTGACGAATTCCTCTGCCCACTGGAAGAAACTAGAGGGGAAGCCATTAATTAGAACAACATAACATACCAAAGAAACATATGCCATTATCCACTCAACATTGTGTGGGAGTGGACCAATTTTTATTAGGATGAGGTGAATGTATGACCAGTCCACACGGTCATTTTTTAGTCAATTTATTATGTCCTGAATTTCTGCATTAATTATCAATCCGGGAGTCGTAAACTGATGAAGTGTGGCACACTATATGTATAAGATAACCTCTTCCTTACTTTTTATTGTTTTCAATTTTATTTTGTTTTTGGGGGTTTTATCTTTGTTTGTCTCCTAATGCGAATGGCAATCCTATTCCTAAGTTTTAAGAATACTTTAGAAGGCAAGTATGGATATAGATTTTAAGGCAATTATGTCCTTTATGATAACTTCCAGAGCTTAACACTTCAGAGGATCTCAAAACATACTAGTGATGAAATTAGTACTTGAACAAGAATGTAAATATGCAACTATTCAAATCAAACAAATGTTGAACTACTGATCATGAAATCACAATCTCTACTGCTCATCTAAATACAGAAATAAAAGTTAAGCTATTGCACTCAAACAAATCAAAAACTGCAAACCAATAAAAGTAAAATCAATTCACTTCACTTATAGTCTGATAGCTCGCCAAATAGCTTTTCAGGGTTAATCCATGGCTCTGGAGATAACGTCAATAACATGATGAATTAATATCTAAATTACCTACTTGCAAATGAAAATAAAATCAATTCACTTCACTTATAGTCTGATAGCTTGCCAAGTAGTTTTCCGGGGTTAAGCCATGGTCTGGAGATAATGTCAATAACATGAAGAACCTGATATCTAATTGCAAAAAAAAAAGTAAAAGTAAAATTAAATCACTTCACTCATAATCTGATAGCTCGCCAAGTAGCTTTTCGGGGTTAAGCCATGGCTCTAGAGATAACGCCAAATGTCATGAAGAACCTGATATCTAATTGCAGAAATGAAAGTAAAATCAAATCCCCTCACTCATAATCCGATAGCTCGCCAAGTAGTTTTTCGGGGTTAAGCCATGGCTCTGGAGATAACGTTAAATGACATGAAGAATTTGATATCTAAACTAACTAACAACAACAAATGAATAAGACTGAAATCAAAGCATAACTGAAATTAAAAAGCTAAGAATAACAAAGTCAACAGAGAGGCCAATCTCATGTCACTATTTATTGCAAAAATTGTTTGAAAACACCTGAACCTAGCCTATCCTGAAACACATTGATCAGTGTTAGAAAAAATATACAATGCTTGGAAAATCATGTACATGAATGAAACATTAACACCATAACTAAAATATGAAATATACACAGGTGAACAAACTATGAAATATCTACAATGGAAATAAGACAACAACACATAAAAAATTTACAGAAAGAAAGAAACAAAACCTCGGCTAGTAGGGGCCCTCTACACGGCCTTGGTTAACATGCTGTCAATCTGAAATTATGCTCACACAGTCATATAAAACAGTGTCTTATTATATTGCAAAACTGAGGAAGGATCCTCTTGTTACAACAGCAGGATCAATGTCACGGCACGGTACATGAACTAAAAGAAAGACTATATATAAAAACTAGCTACATGTGTTTGTAAACACGTTATTTATAAAAGAAATTACATAATTGTTTTCCCTATGAAACACCTTCAACAGAGGACACGTAAAAAGACAGAACACGTGAACTTAGCGTATTGGTTTCCATGATCATTCAATCTACCAAAAGGTGGCTATTGGATTTGCTTTGTGGAGGCAGTCTACAGTTGTCAAAATGAATCCATGGATCTAGGAACAGTCTCAAACCCTTCACGTGTTGAAAACAGACCTGTTTGTTGTAGAACTCCTCGTTTGACCATCATTTTACCAAGGCTTTCCTCTACGAATTTGGCTGAACCAATAGGACCTGGTCCATGTCCAGATCATTCTTGAACTGCCCATGTGCCTCGTTTTTCTTGCTGACACCTGTAACCTAGAGATCAATAAAAATGGCTACGGAATCTCGAGTCAGCTACGGAAAGTGGTTGCATTCCGCAGCTGATGAGCAAAATCTAAGTCAAATAGAAAATACAAAAATATAGCTAGAAATCCACTTAAATGCACTTTTAGAATCAATATGTAATGATATTTCATAGCTTATGAGGCACTGGTGAGGGGAAATAGGTCTAGGAAAGTGTGTAGAAGAGATGTAGTTTTAGGGCTCAACATACCCCCATTGTGAAGGTGTTGCATGTCCTCATGCAACCAAAACTATGACCATCCTCCCTTCAGTTCATGTGTTCTGAGACCTCTGCTGACACATCCAACCTTCTTTTCTTCTTTCTTGGTACCACTGTCATCCTATGCTTTCTCATTAAGCACCTTAATTTGAGGTTGATAAGAGCTTTGCTCAACCTCTTGCTCTTTTTCTTCAATTTCCTATTTTTTTCTACCACAACCCAAGATGCAACATGGTGTTGTCATGAATGATTTTATCCAACCTGCTCTGTTATTTCAATGTTTCATTTTCTCTTTTGATGTGTCTATTTAGGACTTCCAGTTCAAAAACTCCCTATTTTAGTGATTAGATTAAGGCTTCCTGGGCTGTATTAGGCTGGGTAGATGAAGTGCCTTGATCTGTTGCAGTCTTCTCCAACGATTCGATAAAATCATACATTTCTTGCTAGGTTGGATCTATCTTAGTGTTATAGACATTTTTGGGCACTGCAACCCCAATCATACATGTCCATAAACCAAGGGATCCTAAGTCCCTAAAAGTGTTGCTTCATGCCCTAAAGGAACAAGGTCAGCTGATTACATCATCTCCCAGAAGTTCTCCACAGAAAACTACTCAGAACTGGTCAAAACTGGACCATACTGACTACCCAGTGCAGAGGGTTTGATGCATCGCACCTACTACACATAGGAGGTGTGATGCATACTGAAAATTCCTTCTACAGGGTGCGATGAACGAGAATAGACAAGTGGCAGAGAAAATTTGCTAAGTGGATGATCAAGGAATCTTCTAGAAACTTCTCATATGACACTTGCCTCTCAGAATTCGCCCAGGGATGAGTAAGAGATTAATGAAATCTCCAAGTGGAGCCAAGAACTATCAGTGGAATGAGACTAATAAAAAACTCAGAGCTGACTCACACCTCTGCAAATATCTATATATGGATCCCTTATCCTAGAGATCCAGAGGTTGGAGGCTAGAATCATGTATCTTGTAAGGAAGTGTTGTTGGTTTCCTGGTGCAACATCATAGTGTTGGGTGATCTAAGCTTTACATGAGGTGAAGAAGGGATTTCTTGTTGGAGGATGATGTTGGGTTAGAACAATTGGTTGTAATCCTCTTTGCTATTCTTGATATTAATAAAGCTATTCAAGTTTTTCTCCACATTCTTGTATCTTTGATGATATATGCATTTGTGTGGTCAATACATATCTGGTCCTGTATTGCTTATGTTTTTAGATTCTGTTCTTCGATAGTATTATGCTGCTTTGATTATGCAGGTGCTCTTTAAAGCTGGGCAGATGAAGAAGAAGCGATAAAGATCTATCAGAAAGGCGAGGAACCAAGCGCAAGATTGAGATTGGTGTCCTTTGTTCCCCTCTTATCTAATTTTCATAAAGGAAAGCTAAAGTAGTTTTAGTCTGTTTGTTTCTAATATAGCTACCAGTCTTAGTGGGACTAGCAGCTCCGAGTGGGCACTAGATTTCCCGATAACAAAATGGCAACTCCACTAGGGAGCAAATAGATTGTTTGCTAGTCTGTATTTGTTTGTTTTATAAACTTACAGATGGAGCCTGAAGTCAAGCCGTCTAGCATTCGAACTACATTTGTTATGCAAGTGCAACGCAGATCAATGCTGCTTCAGTCTATCTCCGGGTTTTGTTTATAAATTGAACAATCAATCTTCAAACATTCTGATTGCCCTAGTGGTGGCTCTAGTAACTTCATTAGATCAACCCCTATGATTTATATTTACTGAACATCACTTGCTCAGCCTAAATCCCTGAAATGAACTGCAAATTGTGACCAAAGACCAAGTAAAAGTCTCGCACTGGTACCATCGCACCCTCTCTTCAAGGAAGTTTGTATGCATCGCACCTCTCGTATGCAGTAGGTGATATGCATACTGGATTCCATGTGTAATAGGTGTAATGGTCAGAGAAGGTTAATTTTGCCTTCAGACTTTGGTTTTTCTTCACTCTCTTCAGCTCTATTCAGGATTTTTGCTGTCTGTGATCGGTATACCTTTATGGAAACCCCCTTCCTTTCCATCATTCCGCCTCCATTGTGCAAAGAACTGTAAATGTTTTTATGTTTTCTGCGCCATTTTCAGTTCTCTTTTACAAAGAAGTAGCATAATCAGACTGTCATTTCTTGATTTGAAAGTGTCGCAAGTGTCGTTTTCAGTCATAGAAGAGAATACTATTATTCTTGATAGTAGATTACACTGTTACTCTTGTATTTGATTTGAATTAGTGGTTTTTCAAGTGTCGAAAGTAGTTTTAAATTCAAAATCGCAAAGTGTCATCATTATCTTCCTTTCGTATTTTGAAAAAAAGTGTTAGTATTATCACTTTGAAAAGATAATTCAGATTTGTACTTAGCATTCTTCTTGTCATTCACACATTAAGAAGGTTGAAAACAAATACATGCATGTGCATTGCATTTAGACTGCTTGTTGGTTTGATTTAGGATAGTGCATCTAGTGTGTGCTTTGTGCTCTATGTTGAAAGAACCTCAGTTCTCTTTCCTTAGTAGCTAGGATTTTCATTGCAAAAATAAGATTAAACGACTGTTTATCATCTTAGATTGCATTTTAGGAATTGTATATCTACATCACGCGGTGAACCTGAAAGGAAAACTTCTTAAGAAAGATCAACCGTAAAATAAATTCATGAACATAAAAACGCTTTGGAACCTAATGCACAACATTTAGAAGTCTAAGTTAGAGACGTATTCTGGCATCGTAAAGCCTGGTAACTATCGCTTTCATTGTTGGTTGGGTGATTCCTCCTCTTTGAGACGACAAGTGCCAATACGGACTTGTGCTCCCATGTATCGTCGAGTATATATTGGGAGACCACAATAGGCTATATCCTTTATCCTTAGGAAGCCGTGTCTACCACCCTATCGATCGCAATGCACTGAACACA
>APFE030859175.1:0-16140 GCA_000404065.3 Pinus taeda
ACTAGTTGAGGCCACCTAGGCCTATAATACAACATGGAAGACCACCACTGGATTTACACCCTATGAGATGGTCTATGGTAAAAAGGCTATGATGTCCATTGAGTTTGAATATAACACATTGAGGATTGCAGCCCAACTAGATTTAGATTTCAGTCATGCACAAAAAGAAAGGTTGTTGCATTTGAATGGCTTGGATGAATTCAAAATGCAGGCCCTCCTACATACAGAGATAGTTCAGCTTTAGAGGAAGGTCTGGCATGACAGGCACATCAAGGAGAAGAAATTTCAAGGAGACTAGGAATTATTATATGATTCCAGGTTTAAATATTTTAAGGGCAAGTTAGAACAAGATGTCTCAGACCTTATGTGGTGGAAAGAAACCATGACAATGGTTCAGTGCAAATCATGACTATTGATGAAGAAGCCATTCCATTGCTAGTTAATGGAAACATATTGAAAATGTACAAGAGGCCTTTATCAAGACAAGAGTTCATTGACAACATTAATAAGACAGTGATGAGGGTGGATCAAGTTCCAGCTCCTCCCTCACCCAATTCTGAAAATGTAAAAGGAATAAGGATTCAAGTGAAAACCTCTATGAGGTGCCTGAGTCCCATCTTTGGGTTGAAAACCTCATGATGTGGCCCAAGGATGAGAAAAATGAAAAGGACAACAAGATCCCTGGGTGAAAACCTTCCTGAGGTGCCCAGGGCAAATATCTAGGGTGAAAACCTCTCTGAGGCAGCCAGGTGGGTGAGAAAGAAAACTAAGGAGCAAAGATAAGATCCAAAGGGAACCCTGCCTCACATATATTTCATCTCCTCCACTCCTTACCAATGCATCCCTCCATCAATTCTATTATTAATCACTTCATTGCTTCAATTCAGGTTAAAATTGCATTTCCTAACAGAACCACCTCAACCATTACCATCATCCCTGCATCCACATACACTCCTACTCCCTCGGTCCATTCATTACAACACCCTCATAGCACCATCCAACAACATGATCAAGAATTCTAAGTAAGACACCAAAAATTTCCAAGTGGTAATCCAAGAGCTCCATAACAGCAGCAACATGAAATCCAAGAGCTCCAAAACGACAACAACATGAAATCCAAGAGCTCCACAACAATAGTAGCATCAGATCCAAGAGCTCCACAATAGCAGCAACATCAAATGCAAGAGCTCCACAGCAGTAGTAGCATCAGATCCAAGAGCTCCACAATAGCAACAACATCAGGTCCAAGAGCTCCACAGTAACAACAACATCAGATCTAAGAGCTCCACAATAGCAACAACAACATCAAATCTTCAGTCACAGACACCTCCAATTTAAAGCTAATAAACCATCAACAGACAATAGAGGAGGAAGAAGAAATACCATCAGCAACACCTCTGATCTTTGACAACTATAGCATGGCATCAAGACCATAGGTAAGTATCCTACTCACTCACTCATATGCATCATTTGATCAAAAGTTGTAAAGGTTAAGAGGTAGTTGGTTTATAAGTGAAAAGGTGGCAAAAAGGAAATTCTTTAATAAGTCAAAAGAGAATGCAAGAGTCCATAGATACAATATTGTTATGGCAACCATTTGAGAATGTTTGAAGAATTAAGATTTGGGGTAGAAACACCAGTTCACCAAAGACTCAGCATACCCTATTTTCTTGATGCAATCACTCATCGACTCTAGCAACAAGGTAAAGGAAGGGAATTCCCAATAGTTGGCTCACCATGATTTGATCAAAATCCTCATTGAGGATGCCCTCCAAAAAAAACCTTAGGATCCCTATGAAATGGTCAGTCTGCAGAGACTTACCAGCAAAGGATGGCATCAAAACCCTCATCTATGATGTTAGTCCTTCTATTAGTGAAGAGGAGGCAAAACAAGAAGATGATACAAAGCTAGATGGGATGAGATGAATAAAGAAGAAACTAATACAGAGGACCATGCTGAAACACAAGGAGGATGATGTTGAAACATATGAAGAAACTGATGGAGATGAGAAAGAATAGAAAAAGGAAGAAGATAAGAAAAACAAAGAGGACAGTAGCAGGAAAAGGACACCCAGCTAGCATGTATGACCAACCTCTCCTTGGAGGCCATCCAGTGTAGGATACCAACTAAATCCTATGCTCTTTACCTCAGAGAACAATGGCTGCAATTTTAGATTAAGACACTAGCACAAAGGAGCACCATGCCATTTCAGGACTATAGATAGTTTATTGATCTTTGTGATCAAAGTGCACTAAAGGATGGGGCCAAAATGGATAAGTTTTACTTGCATAACATGGCCCTCACAGACATGAATAATTGGGATCCTAATGCAGAGCTAGGAGATCTACAATTAATGGCTTTGGCATCATGGCTAAACCATGAGAAGTCAAGGGCTGCAGAGATGAAATAATATTTGCCAGAGAGCAAAATGAACCTCTTTTCATCAGAGCTGAATAATAAAATCCCATGGCCCTACTTAGCACCCATAATATAATTGCAAATGATCCTCAGCTGGCACATAGATATCTTATTTCCCAAGGGCAAGCAATTTAACATTTTGAGGATATATTTAAACTGCTAAGAGATGATAATATACATGCCTGCTAAAATAGAACAAACTGCCACACAATTTGAAGATCAGAGAAAATAAGAAGAGGAAAAGAGGCAATGGGAAGAAGTAGAAAGGAAAGCATGCTTCTATGAACAAGAAGAAGAGACCACAACGGAAGCATGGGATTTCAGAGAGGCTACCAGAGCCACTAAGTTGCTCAAAGGATGGGAAACACTTCCAGTAGGGGGTGACAATGAGCCTCATTATTGAGTAATTATATGGGCCTTAATTGGCCTTAATTCACCTCCTAGCTTAGTCAAACCAACTATTCTCACAACTTATTGCATACTTTTGATTATATCTTGTTTATGAAATGAGTTAGAGTCAAATATTTGGATTTGTGGTCTAATGTACATATAATGCAGGAATAAAAGATAAAAGCAAGGAGAAATGCAGGTATAAAGGATAAAAGTGAAGAACTATAGCAAAGACCTTGGTCAAGACTTGAATGGGACAAGGTAGAGGAATTATAGGAGGTTAATCCTCCTCATCTACTACCCCTCCATTCGAATATTCCTCCACCAACTCAGAGTGCAAACAACCACATCATGAGGACTAAAAGACATCCAAGCAAGTGAAAATAAAAAAAAAACAGTTTATTTTGAGTTGGGAGACAAACCACCCTAATTTGAGAGGAAGTTGTTGGAGACTTCATATGTATAAATAGAGAGGCTTAGGACCTCACTAGGATTCATAATTCATTTGTAAAACTCTGTTTTATTTTTGAACTGCAAAGATTTGTGAATTTTCTCTGTAATCCATGGTTTCTGTAATAAAGATGAGTTCTATTTAAGCGAGCTCTGAGTTAAACTTCGAGGGTTGAAGCTATTGGGTTAGGGCCTGACCCAAGCAGCCATAACTCCTCTTTACTGTTCTATTCTTCTGGCATAGAATTTTGTTTTGTTTATTTGTTAAGTAGTTTCATGGTTTGCTAATGCATTTTCTCAAGAAGTTTTGGTTCTGATTCATTTGGTTAAGCAACTTTCTGGTTCTATTCATTTATTTGAATAACTTCTTGTTTCTGTTCATCTGTTTCGGTAGTTTCATTTGTTGTAGTTTACTGTCGTTTGTGGTTTTTTAATTCAGAGGTCAGATTAGAGGAAAATATTACTATTAGGTTGTGCGCAGGTGTCTAGGCCCCATTTCCTCCCTCTGGGACCATGACTTGAGGTAGAGACCCACTAGAAAACGTAAAAATACAGTTTTTGGTTCTCGCATAGGCTATGGAGTTCGTTGTTTGAATGCAGTTAGCTGTATACCCTCAATGATTTTCTTTGTTCTTTTTCTTTGAAACCACCTCCAGCGCATTCTCCCTCCATCGCTTCCTCAATGTCTGATCACCAACATCCCTTCACAATCACCGTCTGATTCACCATTTTCTTCAACTGCCGCCTCGCGTTGAGTCCACCATTCACTTTATGAACTTTAAGTCCCCACTGTTGATCTGCCTTGCCTGATCCGACAGCTATCGCTTCACCTGATCACCAACTAGCTTGGCCGATCTCCACCATTGATAAGCCCCACCTGATCCAACGGCTATCACGCCATATCTTGTGGATTTCTGTCCGACCGTTATCTGCCCAAGAGCACATGAAATGGGTGGTTTCCCCATGCTACGTGTCGCCCGGGGAGGTTAATCACGTAAAATTTGAGAAAACCACTTACAGCATTGAGGGCGTGTGATAAACAGCTTACCGCCCTCTAATCTCGCTCCAACATTTCTGCACATTATTTTTCCCTCGATCTAATCTCCACTGCCCATCTACTGACTAGCCTCATCCATCCATCTCTTGCCTTCACCCGCGTGATAAGATCTTAGCCGTTCATCACTCCTGTCAGCCTCCTTCGTCCATCTCTTGGCCTCACCTGCACGATTAAATCTTAGCCATTCATCTCCTTTGCTCCCTTGTTCATCCATCCCTTATCTTAAAACCTTCACGATAAGATCTTAACTGTCTATCCCATTAGCAACCCTGTTCACGCATCTGCCTACGTAACCTTCCACGATCAAATCTCCACCGTTCATTACCTTTCACCCAATTGATCCAATTGTTCTTATGTGTTGTTGCTCCCTCGCGCCCTCCTTTCACTAATTTTAACCTTCGATCGCTTTTTCTGCCTGGAACCCGACTTAGCCTAAGTTTCTTTGTTACTCAGTCTAGTTTTTATGTTTTTACTTTTGCAAACATAGATAATTAGCCTTAGGTTAATGTTAAATTAGCAATTCTGCTTAGCATAGATGTTTGGTTGATTAAGTTAGGTTATGGTGCAAGTTTAGCCTTTCATTCTGTTTTCTTCATTATTGCAATAGAAGTAGCTCTCTCTTAGAATAAGGTTTTCTCTCCTTCCATCAAAGAATTAAAATTTCTTCTGATTCTAGAAACAGTGACAACAGGCAGGATTTGCACTTCTACTTGTGCATATAGCACTGTCACCTTCGAGTTTGTACAAACCCTGGGTTGATAAGTAAATATGGTAGCCTTGGAAGTTGTAGCATTATTTTTGCAATACCTAGGCTCATCAAATGGGCAACACAATGATGGGATGCACGTGGTACTTGGATTATTGATCCGAGTTGACTCAACTCCCGGATTCAACCAAGATCTTTTGCTTTCATGATGTGATTAGAATTGCATTTAAAAGAACATAAAGGAACAAATATGCATGCTGTAAAGAAGAAGGAAACTGACAATGATTAGCAACATAAGATATAAAACGTTGATAATGGAGTTCGTCTAGGAGGGACTACGTCTCCAGGCCCCAATGTCAAGATGGTGTAGGCCGCTGCATTAAGTGATAGAAAGAGTGATGATCTACATGCATGTGTTTTCTCTATCATACAAGGGATATGCCTTCACACAAGAGTGGCTCCAAAAGATGTTCCGCTACAGGAACTCTCATTAAAAAAATGGACTCCTATTAGCATGACATAATTTCACGTATGTTAATAATGAGCATCCCGCCAACATGGCATCAAAGGGATCTCATTTCAAACATACATGGTGACACATGAGTATCCCGTCAACATGACGACAAAGGGATATCAACCAAAACATGACAATAAGTACATCTCATATCAAGAAAAAAACAAATCTCACATCAAACATCAAATTGGGATTTATACAACACAATGCATCTCATAGAAAGAGATAAAGAAGTACATGATCACACTGCATATACCTCACATCAAGGTGTTATCTGAAGAAGAGGATGATAAACTGTTGGATTTGGCTGCACCATCAATCTCATGGCGTCAAGTCTCATGGAAATGATTGCTCACACATTGAATGCTGACACCTACACTCCACTCTTAAAAGTAGCCAAAAAATGAAATGATCAAATGGAAAATCTAATTGCACCATTAGATTTGTGGCATTGAATAGTGTAAAATTGACTATCAAATTTCTGAATTCTGAGAAAGTGAAAATCTGGGGCTACATGTATCTTTTAGATTCCTCAAAGACTCCCTCCTCTGGGTCATCTGAAAAATCTGCTGCTCAGATCAAATTTCTGTCTATGCCATCAAGTTCGTGTCGCTAAGAGGTGTAGGATAGACATAAGATTTGTCCAATTTGGACACTGGCAAAATTTCACCCTCTTGAAAATTTGGCTCAATCATGGTTTCGCTTGCTCTTTTCCAGGATCATGGTTCCACCTGAAAAAATTAATTAAAAAATGTTGTCTTGATTTCCGCCACATTCTGCCTCCTGGAAGTGCGTGATGGTTCCATTCGTTGTTCCACACCTCCATTCTCAAACCTGTCTCCTCCATGCAAATGAATTGAGTGCTTATGTATTAAATCTGAGCGGAGCTATCAAAGTTGAGCCACATGGTCCAACAATGGTGGAGGCATTTAGGAGGGCGGAAATCAGGGTTCTAATCCCCATAATGGCACATAATCGTTTTGGTGCGTTGTACATTTTTTTGGTAAACCGTTACAATGGATAACTGTTGCATTTTGAATGAATACGAGTGGAGTTTTGGTACATGGGTTGGTGTAATACCTAAGTTTTGGTTGGCTATTAAATGCGGTTGCTGCATGGTGGTGGAACGACCCATGTGGCTGGCACGTGTTCAATACCCATCGGCCTCCCATATTAAATGCGATGTAATGGTGGTTGGGGTGTGGTCTGGGTCCACTGGAGGTGGCCCGCCGACCCCATGTTAAAACAATGTTACACATATATTTGGTGGGTGGTTGGATGGTCGGCGTGGGTCATGGCCCGTGGACCTAAATTTTTAAAAATTTGATTATTGTTTCATTTATTTTGGGAGGGCGGGAGGAGGGGGTCATGGTCTGCCACCTCAACATAATATTTTTTTTATATATTATTTTTATAATAAGGCCATCATTTTGATTTTGTCTAATATAGGGGATATTAGACAAATTAACAATCCAACAAATTTTCCCGCTTTTGGGATCTAGGTTCATGCCTAGTCGGTCAAATTGTAGGACACTTAAACCTGGCCTAGTGCCCAACTTTGACCAAAACTTTGACTAGCTCGTTCTCCCTCATACGAGCTCGGATTTGAGTTTCCTTCACACCGTTGGAATCAAGGCGATGAGCACTTCGATTTGGTCCTAGTTTGGGAAAATCTAACCACGTTGAATTTTACCCCTTTCTGAGTCCTTTGGGACTTCTGCATGTGTCTAGAGGCACTTGGATCAATCCTCCCCATTGAGGAGCTTTTGGTCCTCCAAAAGCATAAAAATAATATGCCACTTCTTTGTACCTTGTCTACACTTACAAATGTTTGATAAATCACCCTTCCTTCTCCTTCACCTTTGTCCTTCGGAGCCATAAATGATGAGCCAACACCTGCAACCTTTGCAAACCTGTAGTACATTGTTTTTCAAATTACTTACTTATCAACATGACCAACTAATGACCCAAGCATCCCATATTTTCCACGATTTTATAACATATAATCGGTGGTCATGTTTACATCAAAATGGAAACAATACCCCAACTACGGAAACAAGGCCAACATATCATTGTTGCTTCAACAAGTGATGGACAACACATCATCACTGCAACACATGATTTACAAAAATAAGGCCAAACACTATTGTTTCTTTGACAAGTGACAGAAACACAACATCACTTTCACAATTTAAAATGAAATCACAAAATAAGACCAGACATCATTGT
Organism: Pinus taeda; assembly: GCA_000404065.3. Lineage (NCBI taxonomy): Eukaryota > Viridiplantae > Streptophyta > Pinopsida > Pinales > Pinaceae > Pinus > Pinus taeda. The sequence continues at coordinate 7,766 of APFE030859175.1, forward strand.
TACTTAACAAGTGATGGAAAGAACATCATCACTTTTACATTTTAAAATGCAACACATGATTGGAAAAAAATAAGACCATGACATTTTATCATGCCCAGAAGAAACATTTCTCACTTATCAATGTGAATGGGTCGTTTCCTCGTGGTGCATTCGCTGGTCGAACAACTGTTTCATCTAGTTCATGCACCGACACTTTGTCTTTAAGGCGCTGCTCTGGATGGAGCCTCAAACAAGTGTCTCTTTGATGGCCACCTCTATTGCAATGACTGCAGTACATATTCTTCCTCTAGATCTGCTTAACATGTTTCCTTATTTGTTGTTGAGAGGGTCTTTCATGCCTCCTCCTTTTGTGTGCTGCTATTCTTTTCCGGCACTCAACAAATGTATGGTTATGTAATCCACAAAAGGTACATGTTTTTCGATGCCTTGATTTATGTCCATCATTATCAACATGATTATAATTGAAATGAACATTCAAATATCAAGACTGGTTATACCTTTCCTTGCTACCTCTAGTGTCATTATGGCAATGAGAGATTGCCTTTGCTCTTTCCTTGCAATAGGCACTGCCATGGGATGATGGGGATGTGTTCCCACCATTCTCTTTCCTCGACGATTTCGAAGATGTCTCGGAAGAAGCTGACACCTTCGAGCATTCTCCTTCCATGTATCCCAAGGCTGCAAATCAAGGTCTTTGCACAACCTCCAATGGTTGAGTTCTACCTTGGTTATTAACACCAAGTTCTTCTTCCTCCTTGTACCACATCCTGGTAAGGAGCCTCATGTTTTTCCCTGTAATTGGTATCTCAATATCTCCAACATTAATCATACTATGTGAAGACGAAACTTAAGGGAAATCAAGATATTTTACCTTCACTGTCGAGTTGGAGAGAACTGATGAGGGCTTCTCATCATATGTTGTTGGTGGTTCACTTGCAGTCGTGGCACATTCCCCAACTTCCTTTTTGACATATCCAAGTCCTATTTGATAGGGTAATTCCTCTACTTTAATGGCGTTGATAATGCCTTGGCCATTAATGCCCAAGCCTTTTCCTTCATACCCCATTCTATTCAACATTTTGGAGCCAATTCTTGTGGTATGATCTTTTAAAACAGTGAAATCATCATCAAGACACATACATGAAGATGGAGACCTACTTTTTACCTCACATGGGTCATGCTGCATCTTTTCCAAGGCCTCATCCTTTGCTTTCAGTTGTCGTAGCAGACTATGTTTCTCCTCTTTCTCGTCTTGTAGGAGCATCTTTAATTCAACATTATTTGTTTGAATATTCTGGTTGTTGTGATTCAGTTCTTCTAGGGCCTCTTCCATGGCTCACAACTGAAGCTGCAATCGCTCCTTTTCCTTTGTCTCTTTTTGTAGAGATTCATACATTATTTCCACCTTTTCGGAAATTTTGAGCATGGTCTCATACATCGCTTTGTCATCCTCCATCGCTGCACATTCCATTGTTCATGCTTTCAATTCACATCCACGCAAAGACTGCTCTGATACCAAACTTGATCCGAGTTGACTCAACTCCCGGATTTAAACAAGATCTTTTGCTTTCGTGATGTGATTAGAATTGCATTTAAAAGAACATAAAGGAACATATATGCATGTTGTAAATAAGAAGGAACATGACAAGAATCAGCAACATAAGATACAAGACGTTGATAACGGAGTTCGTCTAGTAGGGACTACGTCTCCGGGCCCCAGTGTTAAGATGGTGTAGGCCGCTGCATTAAGTGCTAGAAAGAGTAATGATGTACATGCATGTGTTTTCTCTATCATACAAGGGATATGTCCTCATGCAGGAGTGGCTCCAAGAGATGTTCTGCTGCAGTAACTCTCATTAAAAAAAATGATCCTATCAGCATGACATAATTTCACGTCTGTTAATAATGAGCATCCCACCAACATGGCATCAAAGGTATCTCAGTTCAAACATACATGGTGACACATGAGTATCCCGTCAAAATGACGACAAAGGGATCTCAATCAAAACATGACAATAAGTACATCTCACATCAAGAACAAAACAAGATCCCACATCAAACATTAAACCAGGATCTATACAACACAATGCATCTCATGCAAAGAGATAAAGAAGTACATGATCACACTACATATACCTCACATCAAGGAGATATCTGAAGAAGAGGATGATAAACTGCTGGATCTGGCTGCACCATCAATATCGTGGCATCAAGGATCATGGAAATGACTGCTCACACATTGAATGCTGACACCTGCACTCCACTTTGAAAAGTGGCTGAAAAATTAAATGATCAAGTGGAAAATCCAATTGCACCATCAGATTTGTGGCGTCGAATAGTGTAAAATCGACTGTCAAATTTTTGAATTCTTAGAAAGTGAAAATCTGGGGCTACAGGAATCTTTTAGATTCCCCCTAGATTCCTCAAAGATTCCCTCCTCCAAATCATCTGAAAATATGCTGCTTAGATCAAAGTTCTGTCTGCGCCATCAGGTTCGTGTCGCTGAGAGGTGTAGGATAGACATAAGATTTGTCCAATTTGAACACTGGAAAAATTTCACCCTCCTGAAAATTTGGCTGAATCATGGTTTCGCCTGCTCTTTTCCAGGATCATGGTTCCACTTGAAAAAATGAATAAAAAATTGTTGTCTCAATTTTTGTGCCACATTCTACCTCCTGGAGCTGCATCATGGTTTCGTTCTTTGTTCCACACCTCCATTCTCAAACCCGCCTCCTTTGTGCAAATGAATTGAGGGTTTATGTATTAAATCTAGGTGGAGCTATCAAAATTGAGCCACATGGTCCAATGGCGGCGAAGGCATTTAGGAGGGAAAAAATCATGGTTCGAATCCCCGTAATGGCACATAATCATTTTAGCGTGTTGTACATTTTTTTGGTAAACCATTACAATGGATAACCGTTGCATTTTGAATGGAATACAGGTGGAGTTTTGGTACACGAGTTGGTGTAATGCTTAAGTTTGGGTTGGTCATTAAATGGGGCTGCCGCATGGTGGCGGACCGGCCCACATGGCTGGCATGGGTTAGATACCTATTGGCCTCCCATATTAAATGCGATGTAATGGTGGTTGGAGTGTGGGTCGGGTCCACCAGAGGTGGTCTACGCACCCCATGTTAAAAAAATGTTACGCATATATTTGGTGGGTGGTTGCATGGTTAGCGGGGATCATGGCCCGTCGACCTAAATTTTAAAAAATTTGATTATTGTTGCATTTTTTTTGGGAGGACGGATGGCGGGGGTCATGGCCTGCCAGCTCAACATTTTTTTTTTAATATTATTTTTATAATAACGTCATTGTTTTGATTTTGTCTAATATAAGGGATCTTAGACAAATTAATGAACCAACAAATTCGCCCGCTTTCGGGAGCTAGGTTTCATGCCTCGAGGTCAGTCAAATTGTAGGACACTTAAACTTGGCCCACTGCCCAACTTTGACCAAAACTTTGAATGGCTCATTCTCCTTCATACAAGCTCCGATTTGAGTTCTATTCGCACCATTGGAATCAGGGTGACGAGCACTTGAATCTGGTTCTATTTTGGGAGCAATATAACCAATTTATTTTCCCCCTTTCTGAGTCCTCTTGGACTTCTACATGTGTTTGGAGCCACCTAAACCAATTCTAGTGCCCCGTTCCACATGAAAGGGTGTAGATAGTTTTTAAGTGATAGTTCCTTCAAATTTTTTGATGCAAAGGAGATCACCTAAGATGTACAATGGCTACAAGGATTTAATGACTGAGCTTGTAGAAATTGAGCCATACTCTTTCAAGGAAGCAATAAAGCAACTTGTAATGGTTGAGGAATACGAATCCATTGTAAAGAACATTGTTTGGGAAGTGGTCCCAAGGTTGGCAGATAAATTAGTTATGGGTTTGAGATGGATCCTCAAAGTGAATCATGTAGTAGATGGAAGAATAAAGAGGTATAAGGACAGATTTGTGGCTAAAGGATTCTCTCAAGTTGAGGGAATCAACTATGAGGAAACCTTTTCTCCTAGAGCAAGGTATTCATCCATTAGCTCAATTCTTGTACTGGCTATGTAGATGGGGTGGAAGATCCACTAGATGGATGTCAAAACAACATTCCTCAATGGGGTTATTGAGGAGGAGGTGTACATTGAGCAACCAAAAGGTTTTGAGACATTTTATTGGGAGTCTGATGTGTGTAGACTCAGTGAGCATTGTACGGTCTCAAATAAGCACCTCGTGCTTCGTACACCAAGATCAACAGTTATCTCACTGGTTTCGGCTTCAACAAAAGTGAAGCGGATGTGAACCTATATCATAAATTGGTAGAAGGTAAATTCCTTATTATTGTCTTATATGTTGGTGATTTTATTTTAACTAGTGATGAGAAACTGATCAGATCTTGCAAGAAGGACCTTGCAAGGGAATTTGAAATAAAGGACATGGGTCTCATGCACTACTTCCTCAGGTTGGAAGTATGGCAAGGTGATGGGAAACTTTTTGTGTCTCAAGGAAAGTACGAAAATGAGATACTACAGATATTCCACATGGAGAGCTGCAAACCCATGGAGACACCTCTAGCGACCAACTCGAGGAAGGAGGATGCCACTTCAGTTGAAGAGGTCGATGCTTCCATTTATCAGAAGCTAGTAGGTTCATTGATGTATCTTGTGAACCCGCGACTAGATATGTGCTATGAAGTCAACCATCTGAGCCAAGCTATTGTTAGTCGAACCAAATTATATTGGAAGGAAACTAAGCATGTTTTACGGTACCTCAGAAGCACTACTTAGTATGGATTATAGTATAAATGGACAGAGGGAGTGAAACTTTATGGATTCATAGATGAAAATTGAGTAGGAAGTCCATTTAACCAAAAGAGTACATTAGGTGGAATTTTTTGTGTTGGGTCCACAATAGTCTCTGGTACAACAGGAAGCAAATATCTGTGGCGCTCACCTCAGCAAAAGTAGAAAACATGGCTGCAGGTCAAGCAACATGTTAGGTGATTTGGATGAGAAAGATAATTGTGGGACTATTTAGTTAAATGATGGATCGAACTGTGATCTATTGTGATAATCAGAGTTGCATCAAGCTCTCTGAGAATTTGATATTTCGTGGTCGATCCAAGCATATAGATATCCAATATCACCATTTACGGGACTGTGTACGAAGGCAGATAATGTTGCTACAATACATTTTAAAAGAGGAAAAATATGCTAACATTTTGACAAAGGCCTTGTCAAGAGGGAAGTTCAAGTTCCAAAGGTGCAAGATAGGGGTGCTTGATAATCCCTTTCTTACTGAGAGGGAGAACTGAAAAATGCAGCAAGAAAGTCTCAATTTGATTTTTCCTTGATCAAATTGAGAAAATTTGAATTTCCACTTTAGTAGACAACTTGGATGCAATTAACTAATGTGACATGGATCTTGTCACTGAGTTATCTCAGTAAATTTGAGTTAGAGGAGTTGGAGTTCAGTTAAACATGTGTGATTGCTAATTTGTAGCAATCAAGGTTGGATATTTCAATTTGTTTCCAGTTAAACTAGCTCTAACTGTTGGAGGAACTAGTGGAAGGTTAGTTGTGGAGTGAGACTTCAATCTAACTCAGTGATCATCCAGTTAACTAATCAATCAATGCAAAATAGCTAGTGCATGCAAAGAATTTGAGTTCCCCAACTATGGTGGAGATTCTAAGGTAGTGTAACATCAGTTGTAGACTAGCCTTGAGTGTGTAGGTCTTGGATGTAGTCAAATGATCAACCTTGGGAATTGCGCAATCATTTTGGAGGAATTTCCTAAATAATAGGGGCCTAATTTCCTCAAGAATTGCGCAAGGAAATAGGGGCTCAAGAAAAGGTAGAAATTGACTAAGTCTGGGTCACAACTTCTTAGTGAGCAAAGATATAGGTTATTTACATGCAGGGTCTTCTCCGTCTGAGCAAGCAATTGTAATACATCTCTATTCATTGGATTAATGCAAGTAAGAAAAGAGGTTTTTAGCAAATTGATTCCCGATGGGAAAATATTGTGTGCATGTGTGTTATTTCTCTTTGCATGTTTGTGATCGATGTTCTAAATTATAAATTTAATTCCGTAGAGTAGTGGAGTAGGATTGTGTCTAATGATTTAGATTAAAATTTCATGAGTAGTTACAATTCTACACCATAATTTCTATATTATGGAAATCAAAGTGGTTTGAAAATTCTCACCCTAAGAAAAAATAATGGAGGATAATACAATTCAAATGATTTTTCTAGTTATTGCATGAAGAATAGAATACAATGAGAGTTTACCAATTCATACTCTCCTCAATAAAATGGTGTTGCAGAAAGAAAAAACAGGACCATAGATGAAATGGCTAAGAGCATGTTAAAAACTAAGTCTCTTAGAAATGAGTTTTGGATTGAAGCATACACACAACAATATACACTCTTAACCAATGTCCTACAAAGGAAATGTTGAATCTGACTCCAGAAGAAGCATGGTGAGGATATAAACCAAGTGTTTCACATATGAAAGATTTTGGTTGTACTACATATGCACATGTTTGTAAGGAAAAGGGGAAGAAATTGGATGATAATAGTGTAAAGTGTATATTTATTGGCTACAATATCGAAACAAGAAGTTATAGGCTATTTGATCATGAAGAAAGAAGGGCGATAATAAGTAGAGATGTTGTGTTTGATGAGGAGGGAATCTACCAGCTAGAACATGTATAGTTTGAATAGAAGAAAGATACAGTGAATATTGATGATGAATCAAATTCTAAGTCATTAAAGATGGATGAAGTTCATAAGAAGCCTAAGTGGCTTGAAATGATACATTTATAAAGCAACATGTTGGATATAAATTTTGAAAGAAGGATTACTAGATCCCAAAGTTCTCTAATAAACTATGCACTTATGACATAGGTAATGAAAATGGATGAACCACATAATTATGCAGAAGAATCAAGAAATAAGGAATTGAATGAAGATATGGAAGAAAAATTGAATCCTTTGGTGACAAATGATGCATGGGACTTAGTCAATTTACTAAAGGGAAAATATTTAATTGGCACTACGTGGATTTATAAAACCAAGTATAAATATGATGGCACAATTGATAAGTATAAGACTCATTTAGTTGCAATGGGATATGCACATAAAGAAGACATTGATTACACTGAGACTCTCCTGTGGAAAAATTGGATACAATTAGGATGGTTCTTGCATTAGTTACATAATATAAATGGCCAATATTTCAGATGGATGTTAAATAAATTTTTCTAAATGGTTATGTGGATGAAGAAAATTACATAGAGTAGCTTGAGGGTTTTGAAGTGCCAGGAAAACAATATTATGTTTATAAGTTGAAGAAGGACTTATACCAGGGGCATGGTATTCTAGAATTGATAAGTATTTTTAGGATCGTGGCTTAGTTTAAATTTTATCTAATCCAAAACTCTATATATTTTAGTGATGACAGGACATTTTGATAGCTATCTTAATTTTTTATAATTTAATCTACATAGGGAACAATGATGAACTATTTCAAAATTTTAAGTCACATATGATTGATGGGTTTGAGATGACAGATCTTGGTGGGTTGCATTATTTCTTTGGTATTGAAGTTTGGTAGAAGGAGGATGGTATTTTCATGTCACAAGCTAAGTATATTTGGGACATTTCGAAGAGGTTCAGAATGTTGTGGTGCAAGCCAACAAGAACACCTTTGGAAGTTGGGTTGAAATTATATGGACATGATGAATCCATTTTAATTGATGTTACTTTGTATCGTCAATTGGTTAGAATTTTGATCTACTTAACTAAAACTCAACCAGATATTTCTTTTACGGTTAGTATGGTATTAATATTTATGGCAAAACCCAACGAACTACATTGGAAAGTAGCAAAGAGGATTTCAAGATATTTGTGTGGAACAATTGGATATGGTTTGGTATATAGATCTATAGAATATTTCAGGTTGATTGGTTATACATATTTAGATAGGGCTGGATGCATGGATGAAAGGAAATCAACTTCAGGGTATTCTTTTGGTGTGGGTTCAACAACGGTTGCTTGGAGTACTAACAAGCAACCCACAATTTCGCTCTCCATAGTAGAAGCAGAGTATAAAGTGGAAACAACAACAACAGATGAAGTAGTTTAGTTGAGAAGAATTTTAGAGGATATACATGAGCAACAAGAGTAATCCATTCAGTTGATCTGTAATAATCAAAGTGCTATTCAGATGACCAAGAATCTAGTTTTTCATAAGAATACCAAGCATGTGGATATTCAATATCATTTTGTTCAGGATTTGGTTCAACATGGAGTGATCGAGATTGAGTACTATAGAACATATGAACATGTCGTTGATATATTCACCAAATAATTATCTAAG
>APFE030859176.1:0-16370 GCA_000404065.3 Pinus taeda
CCCTGTCTGGATAAACGCAAAGGCTTTCAAGTGTTGTGCAGGTATCATGCTCTCGGCGACTATAAGAGGTCACGTACAGTGCCTAAATCTCCTTAATGTATATGCTCCATATAAGAACAGGTCTCCTTTTTGGGATAATTTTTTTGCTTCCAGTATACTAGAGATGGATTCTCTGGTGATTGCCGGGGACTTGAACGTCACTCTCAGCCCAAATGAATGCTGGGGCAATGGAAGGATCCGCGATCCTCTTTCCGAAAAAATCAGGTTGGGGTTCCTCCATAGGGACCTGGTGGACGTCATTCCGGATCACCTAAAGCCCACCTGGGACAACGGCAGAATGGGGTCGGCTTATATAGCCAAGAGGATAGACCGCTTCCTCATCAAGGGGTTTGTGATCGAAAAATGGGGCATGCCATACTCCATTATAGCTGATGAATTTTCATCTGATCACAAGCCCATTATTCTCGGCTGGGCATCGTTCAATAAAAGAAAGAATAATTATTTTAAATTCTGCAGAATTTTTTTGGAGGACGCATCTTTTAATGATCTCATATCCAAAGAATGGCAGGGGATGAGGAGCTCCCCTATGGCCTCTCCTTTATCTTTCCTTGAAAAAATCCAGCGTATTAAATCTGCGGTCAAAACATGGCAAGCTCAGAAAGTCAAATGGGACAGAGAAGATCTGAATCATATTCAAGCAGAGCTGGGCGATATTCTAACGGCCTCTCTCAATGGAATGACGCTGGCGAAAAAGACCATCATCCGATCCTTAATAAAAAAGAAACACTCCCTCCTCCTCAAAGAAGAAGAGCAATGGCGTCTCAAAAGCCGAGCACTATGGCTCAAGGCTGGGGACCGAAATACCAAATACTTCCATAACTGTGCAAACGCCAGGAAGAGAAAAAATTCAATATGGAAGATGGAGGATGGGAATGGTGCGTTTCTTTTTACACAGGAGGACATTTCCAATGAAGCGTCACATTTCTTTTTGGCCCAGTACAAAAGAATACCTTGCAAAGCCGCGGACATGTTTTGGGTTGTTGAGCACATGCCAGAAATGTTTGACGACGATGCCTATGAAAAATTTATAGGCCCTGTCACCGAGGACGAGCTCCTCGCAGCCATGAAAACATCCAAAAAGGACAGGAGCCCGGGGCTCGACGGATGGCCCATCGAATTTTTCCTCCATTTTTTTGATCTGTTTAAGACGGACCTGCTGCACATGGTCGAGGCCTCTCGAGTTTCGGGGAATATACATTCTGCCCTGTCATCTACCCTCATCGCATTAATTCCTAAAAATGGTGACTCTGCATCCTTTCATAACTACAGGCCGATTGCCTTCTGCAACTCTCTTTTCAAAATCACATCTAAAATTATCGCTGAAAGGCTCAAGCCGGTTCTAAATCGCTTTATCACCAGAGATCAACACGCCTTCTTGAAAGGGCGAAACATATGGGACGCGGTGGCTCTGTCCCAGGAATGTCTTTATAACATCCGGACTAAAAAGACCAAGGCAGCAATCTTAAAGATCAACTTAAAAAAGGCATATGATTGCGTGGATTGGGGTCTGCTCAGGATTTTATTGGCAAAGATCGGGTTACGGTCACAGGGCTTGGAATGGATCATGGCTTGCGTTGAAAACATTAATTTTTCGGTTATTATTAATGGCTCCCCGTCCTCCTTCTTCAAGGCTGAACGGGGTCTCCATCAGGGATGCCCCCTCTCACCTTTGCTGTTCATTCTGGTCATGAACTCCTTCAGCATCCTCCTTAACAGGGCAGCGAATGGTTCTGGTTTCCAACCTATCAAGATGTGTAAAGACTTTTACTTATCTCACAACCTGTTTGTGGACGACATTCTGGTCTTTGCTATGCTTCATAAGGCCTCCTGGCAATGCCTCCATGACATTGTTTCCAGGTTTCACTCAGCTACTGGTATCGGCATCAACAAGGATAAATCGAAATTATACCATAATGAACCCGATATTGTCTTGGTCTCCTGGATTGCTGAGCTTTTCGGTATTGAAGCTTTACTCATTGATAACGGTCTCAAATATCTGGGGTTTTCCCTCAAACCATCTGGTTACAACCTGGGGGACTGGACTTGGCTGCTGGACCGTTTCTACTTAAAGATCTCTGGCTGGGAAGCAAGGTCCCTCTCATTGGCTGGCCGCTTTGTTCTTGTACAAGCTGTTCTGTCCCAACTAGCCATCTACTGGGCGCACCTTTTTTACATTCCAGCCTCCATTATCAAAAAAATGAAAACATACTCAGCAAATTTTCTGTGGGGAGGCACTACTGGACATACAAAATTTCATTTGGTGAAGATGAAATCCCTATCATTTCCGAGAAATCTGGGAGGCTGGGGTTTATTAGACATGAGATCCATGGGGAACGCACTCCTGTGCAAATCTCTCCACCGCGCCATTTTCGGCAATGGCCCTTGGAGCGCTTTCATCCACAATAAATATATGAAAGGGAGAAATCTGGCTTTCTGGTACAGGAGGAATCAACTGGGCTCAAAGAAAGGGTCTGCAATTTGGCAAAGTTTCCGCAAGAACCTGCCTTTCTTCATGCGAAATTTCCGATGGTCTATATGCACAGGTACGAACATTTTTATTGGTTCTGATCTTCTTCTCAACGGGATCTCCTCTCCGATTCCGCAGCCTCTGGTATCCTATCTCCACTATAGGGGCATCTTCACATGGAATCGCCTCATTAAAACATGGTCATCCTCTTCGCCCTCCTGGATGGATGCCGAAGATCTCCCCTTGCCGCATCACCTCTGCGCTGCATGGAATTCTTTGCGCGACTCCTTACAGGGGTTACCCATTAAAAGATCGGGGGATAAGGATGAATTGGTTTGGAGCCTTCCTCGTGCAGCAAATCCTATTCGAGTTAAAGATATCTACACAACTCTTTTACTCATGGAGGCTCAACCTACTCTACGTTTTTTCCCTCTCACTTTCTGGAAAGCTTCCTGCCCTCTCAAGATGACTTTTTTCTCATGGCTCCTCTTTCACAACAGAAATCTATCCTGGGACAATCTACAGAAGCGTGGTTGGAACGGGCCGAGTCGTTGTGCCTTATGTTTATCAGACGGGGAAACTAACCTCCACATGTTCTTCCAATGTCATGCATCCAATCAAATCTGGTATGATCTCTCCCTCCATCTGGATTTTCCTCATCTATGCTTCTCCTTTGTTCAGGAAGGATTCCTCTGGTGGAGCATCCAGACGGTTTCACGGCGCTCTATCTTCATTTCTGTTTGCTGGTCGATATGGCTTTGGAGAAATGACTCCATCTTCAATGGTCACAGAAGTCCCATCTCCTCTACGCTGCTGCGCATCAAGGCCCTCCTACAATTTCTGGGCATTTGAATCGCTCATATGGCTGATCTATATGGGTTTCTTTTGATCGAATATATGTTTTCTGTTCACGAAACAATATGCTTTACAGGGTCTGCACATGCACTATGCCTCGATTTGACCAATATGATCTTTTAAATACCCTCTGTGGATTGCTACGGATTATCCTCCCAATACTCCAAATTTGTAACTGTTTTTATATACTCAATATGATTTTTCTTATGAAAAAAAGAAAAAAAGCAGAAAATATCGATAGATTTAATAGTTTCAAAAAATTTTAGTTTACAAAATTTACAAAATTTATCAATAACTTATGCAATTTTTCTAGAAAAAAATATCTTCCTAAATTCGAGCGAAGACACGAATAAGCATAAACCTTTCGTTCTCAACGTACTTTTAGGTAGAGAAAAATTATATGCTTAATCGTTGCCCCACCGGCCGTGACCTTTGAATATAATAAACGCCCTATCGCGGGAAATGAACGTGGCAGCCGGCCACCGTCTCTTTAAGCGTGCCACGTACGTTCACCAAATAACTTAACAGCAAATCATATCTCCGCACGCTGCGATGGGTAACGCCATTCGCGGAGGAAAATTTGATCCTTTGTCCACCTCCCAATTCTATTTATTGGGAAACCGCAGAGTCCAAGACTCGGTTGTAGATTCAGGCATCACTTCTCACCTCAGATATCAGTTCAGTTGAAGTCTACTTATATTAAGCGACAATAAAATGGCGCCTTTAACACTGGCCACGATGTTCAGTTTCTTGTGGATAGCTAGCGCGGCTTTTGCACTAGATAGTGGCTGGCAATCTGCACATGCTACGTTTTACGGTGGCAGCGATGCGTCGGGCACAATGGGTAAGTTCATGCCTCTACAAAACTCCAGCCCTGGGTGGGCGCAGACACTATTCGCTTTGCAGTTTCAGCTTTAGATTACTAATTTAATACCATATGTTAGCTAAAGCAAGTCGGTGGTGAAATTAATTTGACAGGCGGTGCGTGCGGATACGGCAATTTGTATAGCCAAGGATATGGAACGAACACTGCAGCTCTGAGCACGGCGCTTTTCAAAAATGGCGCTACTTGCGGAGCCTGTTACGAAATGAAATGCGACCACCACTCCGACCCTCAGTGGTGTCTACCAGGCACAGTGACAATTACTGCTACTAACCTCTGCCCCCCTAACTCTGCTCTTCCCAACGACAATGGAGGATGGTGCAATCCACCTCTCCAACACTTCGACATGGCTCAGCCTGCGTTTCAACAGATCGCCATATACAAAAGCGGCATTGTTCCAATCATCTTCAGAAGGTAATTAATTAATTATTACCCTAATTAGTCTGTCAACACTATATTCCTGTTCTTGAATCCTGAGAATTTATTCCCAACTTGACTTTAATTGGGATGAAATGCTAAGCTGCAAGATTAATCTATATCCGTGCAGGGTGCCATGCGTGAGGAAGGGAGGAGTTAGATTCACGATAAATGGGCACTCCTACTTCAATTTGGTGCTCATTACCAACGTAGGAGGGGCAGGGGATGTGGAGGCGGTTTCCATCAAAGGTTCCAACACCGGTTGGCAAGCACTGTCCCGCAACTGGGGACAGAATTGGCAGAGCAACTCTTATTTGAATGGGCAGACTCTGTCTTTCCAGGTCACCACCAGCGATGGGAGAACCATCACATCCTATAACGTCGCTCCCGCAAATTGGCAATTCGGGCAGACATTTGAAGGACAGCAATTTTAACCCATTTTCATCCTGCATCAAAACTAACCTGTCGAAGAGTAACGCAGAAGCAACGAAGCCGAGGTGATGGTAGAATATCACACTTTTAAAGTGGTTATTACTCCGATAGTACAATAGGCAGTATTCCAAACTAACCAAGGGTACGAGGATTACTGCCCACTTCTAATTGTTTCTGCTGTATAGAATTGATATACACTTCCTCTGTATTGATGCGCTGACTGGGGACAGTGATATATTGTATCAGTGACATGTTTCTCATAAATTCCGTAAATTGGCGCTTTTATATTTTAATTGTTATCGTTGATGGCAATTATTGGAGATTTTGATGACCTCTACTCAAGCGTCGTCTATATGTATGCAGTGATTGAGTTAATTGATTTTGGTAGCCTTAGCTCCACTAATTAGTTGAAGCGAAGTGTTTTACGTAATAATATATATTGGGAACGATACACCTTTCGGACTAATTAATTGAAGTAATGAGTTTTACGTAATCATATATATATATATATATATATATGAGTGTTACCCTGGTCGGTGAGCTTTTTCTTAAATTTAGATGGAACTTTGACAAATTTATTTCACAGGTCAGTGAAAGCGCTGCACACATTCATAGCCTCTCCGTTCATCTCGACTCCCCTCCTACAATTCCTGTTTTTCTGGCCGGTGCTGTGAAATTGCGAATGTTATCTAATATTTTATTGCAACACATATTCCTGCTTCGCCGTTGTTCAGAAGTTGCTGTGGTTTGAAGACGTCATCGGCTAAACAACAGAGCAATATAGCACCCATCCGCGCAGCAGACGAACTCTTTTGTATCGACGACCTAAAAATGCCGTGCTTGCCATATATTTTACAATTGATGGCCTAACAATTCAATGCCTGCTATATTTTACAATTTTCCCAACGACGACCAACCACCGATCCAATGCTTGCTGCATTTACAACACTGTTTCCTCTCCTATTTCTTGGGAAAAAACTGTCGCCGACCAGGCAAACCCACGTCGTCACTTTCAGCAACAAAATCATTTTACATACACCAGACCTTTTCCAATAGCGCGACTTCAGCGACAAAATCATTAAAAACACGGGGGCATTTCAATAAATTCCAGCCACAAAATCGTTCATCCATAAATATTGTGATTCACGTTTTGGTTTTTTTTTCCTAGCCATTTTTCCTTTTGACAATGATTAATGAGTTCATAATCTTAATCTTTTCTGAAGTAAGAGTACAGAAGGCAATGCCATAATCCATTTAGAGTCTTAATCTTTTATGAGTTATTCGTACAATAGGCAAGCGAGGTGGTTTCGGGTGGTTCTTATATCTGTGAGATGGAGTTATATTGGGTCCGCTATCATTATAACTAGGTGCATTAAGCTTATATTAAAGTGAATATTTATTAGTGTAGAAATTTAATTTAAACAATTATAATATTGTTAATCAAATGCTTCACTATATTATTTAATTTTGTTAATAATTTAATATTTAATATTTTTTCATTAATTAATAGTAGCATTGATGTCATTTTATAATTAATTTTTACATTTCAAAATTCATAATTGTTTGAACTTTTAATTTTACTTGCAAATTTTTCCATTACCTCATATTTAATTCAATCTCTGCAATTACTTACCAGTAATTAGTAGAGCAGTAAATTTACAACTAGAAATTACAGTTCAATTCATATTGGATTTAATAATCCAATAATTTATTACTTAGATTATAAAATTATTATTTTAAATTAATAAAAATATTATTTCAAAATTAATTGAATTTGAATTAAAATTTCATGTAATACTTGATTTAGCAAATTTTTATAAATCAAATGAATAGAAAATACATATACATTTCATATGGGCAAAAAAAAAATCATAAAATTAACTAAACTTACACCACCAAATTAATAAGTAATTTTATAAATCAAATGAATAATAAATACAAATAAATCTTATATTGCGAAAAAAAAAATCAAAATGATAAAAATTAGGTAAACTTGCACAACAAAATTAATAAGTAATTCTATGCTTATAATGACATATAATGGCATATGAAAGGTGGAGAAAGATGTTAATCAAGGTATACCAATCACTATTTGTATTTATTATTCATTTGATTTATACAATTACTTATTAATTTCTTGGTGTAAGTTTAGTTAATTTTATGGTTTTTTTTTTGGCAATATAAGATGTATATGTATTGACTATTCATTTCATTTATAAGAATATGCTAAGTCACATACTACGTGAAATTTTAATTTTAATTCAATTAATTTTAAAATAATATTTTTACTAATTTAAAATCATTTTTTAAAATGTATTTATCATAATAATTTTATAATCTAAATAATTGATCTGGTTGTTGGAGTTGTGGATACCAATACCCAATGACTATAGTTCTTACAAATTATGCATTCGAATCTTAATTAATTATGGTAAAATATGAGATTAAAATATTCTTTATAGCAAGTCCATAGGACACATTTTATACTTGTTTAACACAACTATTTTGTAATGTTACATCTACAACACCATATCCTTTGATTTGATGTGAGTGATCATCCACAAGATATATATTATCACATTCTTGAATTCATAATATGATGTTTCTCCTTTATTAAAAAAATTGCCAATATTCCCTTTATTTCTATGTTTGGACTCACTTAAATTCATTTTGAAGCAATCTCTAGAATAACGTCGAAACTTGTGACAATAAGAACATGCATCATTCTTTTTAATATTAACATCGAAATTTCGTTGTGTCATAGCTTGATGTGGCTTTGCACATGGTGGATGTACATATTTTTTGCTTCCTTCTCCTTATTTGCTTCCCATGGATTTCTTCTAGAAGGATGATTTCCTTTTGATTTCAATGCGAAGCCTAAATAATGAGACTTGCAATTAATGTTTTTCCTTCATTGTTTTTTTTTTGCCAAAGAATACGGTGAGGTCATCAAATATAGATGACGTTTCTCATGTTACAAAGCCTTGTAATAAACATACAATATTACTCTAAAATATCGTTCAACGTTATAGTTACCATATCTTTGCTTGAGATTTTTTCACCAATATCACCCAGTTTTTCTTTCAAATATTGAATTCTAGAAATAAAA
Source organism: Pinus taeda (assembly GCA_000404065.3). NCBI lineage: Eukaryota > Viridiplantae > Streptophyta > Pinopsida > Pinales > Pinaceae > Pinus > Pinus taeda. The sequence goes on from APFE030859176.1 coordinate 8,224, forward strand.
TTATTACATTCTCATTCTCCTCTATTTTAATTAAGATAAATTGATTTTTAAGATCTAAAATCGGTTTGCATTGGTTGTTTTATACAAACCTTTAAGGGTATTCTATCTCTCCCTGAATTTCTTGTAGTCTCTGATATGAAAAATAATATTGTCCTTCACGAACATTTTTAGAATCAACTTTTCTTGTCTCTCATTGGGCTCCCAATTATGAACCTTTGTGAGGGCTTCAAGTTTGGCTTCACATCTATATACAATGGGCCAAACATTTGTCCCTTCCATCAAGGTATGAATATTGAACTTATAATCCATATACTTGGACTTGTCTAACTTGTTTGGTTAAGTTAAATAAGGATTTTCCAAAGATATATTCATTAAGAACACCTTTAATAAGAAATAATTCCCACAAAAAATTACCTTCTCAAGGCCCTAGGATGTTGTCACCTCCTTTGTTATTGATAAGATCAATAAGAGATCTGTGGATGAATACCTGCCCATTATCAATTCCAAAAATAGTTGATCCAATCTATTGCGATCACACTAACGACAAGAAAAATATAATACCTTCTACATAGTTCACAATTCCAGTTAACCATATAAGATTGTTCCCCATATCCAAATTCGACTTCAAAATATATGAGTTTCAACTACGACAATAATTTTCCAACTCTAAATATTTGGAATGAGATAGAATCATCAACAGAGAAATCTTCTTTAAGTAGAACTCTCTTGTAACTCACTCAAGATGCATGTCAATCCAATCCTTTTCTCCTTCATGCAACTTACAACACCTCAACACAGTCTCACATGCATTAATCCCCTATCTTGCAAGACTTGAACAATCCTAGCTAACTCAATTTAGACGCATGTAGCTTACATATAATCCCACTCAACAATATTTCTTAGTGTAAAATTCTTAATAGTCTGTTGCTCATTCACATTGCAACATCTCCAACATTCTTGTATTGACAACAACCTCATTGCAACAGTCCACACATTTTTCAATAGATAATAATTGACATAATATATGACCCTTTATTTTTTTATCTCGTTGTCAATTCAGAGGGCATCGTAGACTTGAAGACCTTGAGTGTTCAAAAATCCAACCCGAATTCGAAATGATACAACAAGACCCAATGTTCGCACAAGTTTGTACACAAGTTGGCTACAATAGACAACAATTTCAACATGGTTCATTGTAAATTTGCATAGATCCATGTGCAATCACACTAACCTCCATTTCCACTTCTTCACACAACAAGAATACCATTTCGCATACACACCACACACCTCTCAATCAAACTTCTACATTTTTTTTACCTCCCGCTCTAATACTATGATAAAATATTAAAGACGATAAATGGAAATGATGATGTAGCTCATAGGTGAGATAATAGTCACACTAGGAGGTTTCCCACACTCTCAGATCATTTGATCAACATCCTCTTACTTTTATAGGTGACACAGAACAATTTTGGGGTTTGGGTATTTCGATCTTTGATGGCTCTTGACTTATGTGACCCTAAGCGCTCACCTCTGGATTCCTGAACTGGATTCTCTACAACAATGGAGCTCCTAAACCTTGCTTCCACTCATATCAAGTTTTCTTGTAAACCTGGGCTCCAAAAAATATTTTACTAACCTCACTCTACGAAATTCTAAATAAATGCTCGAATAAACTAGGGCGCAACCCCATGGGTCCGATATCGATGTGAGGGGACGGATCCTTTTTTTTTCACATTTTCCCCCTACATGGCTGACCTCTTTGAGGCCTGACTATGTTGATTAGGTCCCTGTCAAGGTTAGGGGTTGAGGTAGATTTAGGGTTAGCTGGTTTGCTACCTTCTCTTATGTAGCTTTGAGTTGAGGCCCTTGTGACCGACTTGACCTTTTTCTATTGATGAGATTTGAAGCACACCAAGTGAAAGAATTGTGTGTCTTGGAGAGACCTTCCCTTGGACTATAATGAAAACCTCGGTAGGATATTAAACTCCTAGAGGTATCATTCCTTGTTGGAAAGCATAGAAAACAAGAACATTATAAAAGACATGCACACATATGAATAAACACATTGGCTAAATCTATTTAAAGCAAAAATGATTACATAGGACCTCTCTGGCCTTGTGGCCTATAGGCTTGCTTTTTACATTCTTACTGGCCTCTAATGGATTAATTCCCTTTTGCTCTATTTTAAATTAGGTGGGGAAACCACCTTCTTAGCCTCATTTTACATTGTAGTTGTCACCCCCTGTGACACAAACAAGCTTCCTATATAAAAGAAACAAAAAAATAGACCCTTAATAGAGAATCTTGCCACATCTCTTATACAGGCTATATTTTACATAAAAATAAAAACATAATCATGTCACCTATCTATGCTTTCCATGCCACTCCTTTTGCATCTTATGTAATCAATTTCAATTGGGGTGGGGTCTATACCCCTGCATCATACTCTCTCACTTGAAATTATTCATGATCTCCTAATCATGTGCTTCATTGTGGCATCTCTTTCTTCTCCATCTCACTATTATTTCACCACATGTATCACTAAGTAAGATGCAAACATAGCCTCCATAGACACCTCACCGAATCTCCTCCTTTGGCTCAGACTTTTAGCATCTCAGGTCACCTCCTCTGGAACCTCTCAAGTTTCCTCTACTCGCTTGGATATTTCATAATTTCACACCTACTTCGACAATTATACCCATAATCGTAGTTGTGGGATTATCATATAACTTCTACCTAACCATAGCTGGATGTTTTCCTCCTACAGAAAGTATTTTTGTGCCCTAATACCACCTTACATAGACAGATTATGGGGTTTGTTTATTTCGACTTTTGATGGCTCTTGAATTCTGTGAGCCTCGTAGCTCACTTATGGAAGCCTGTTAGTTATGGGCCCATAGAACTAGCTTCTCTACAACAATGGAGCTCCCAGACCCTACTTCCACTCATATGAGGCTCACTTGTAAAATCAAGCTAAAAAATCTCTTTGAATAACCTCACTTTGTGGAAACCTTAAAAAATTCTCAAATAAACTAGGGCCCGACCCCAAGGGTCCCACATTGAAGTCAGGTTCAGAGGTTTTCTTAAGCATTTCCCCCCTACTTGCTCAACCTCTTCCAGTCCCGACTCGACCAACTAGGTCCTACCTAAGGTTAGGGGTTGGGGTGGAATTGAGGTCACTTGGTTAGCTATCCTTGTTTGATGCGGCTTCAAGTTGAGGCATGAGCAGTCGACTTGACTTGCACTATCTATCGAAGGAATTTGAAGTATGTTAATTACAAGAACTATTGGTTTGAACAAGACCTTCCCTTGGACCATAACGACAGCCATCGTAGGATATTAAACTCCCAAGTGTCTCATTTCTTATTCAAAAGTGCAACAACCAAGAACATGATAAAAACATGCATACATACGAATGAACATAGATGATAAATCTATTTAAAATAAAAATGATTACATAAGGCCTCCCTGGCCTGATGGCCTATCATCTTTATTTTTACATTCGTTCGAGCCTCTATTGCCCTAATGACCTCTCGCCTAGTTTTTAATGCTACCATCATTATGAAATCAAATAAAATAATAATAATTAATAAAATGTTTATATGTTTTTTTTATAATATTATGCTTTTTTTATATCTACTAGGATGACATATCTCATCTGTCACAGTAAACATATAACCATTTTTAATATGCAAATGTTGAAAACAAAACTCACAAGAAAAATAGTTGTAAAGCAACATAGTCTCTTCCTACCACTAATTAATTGATTAATGACATGCTTCTTTGAGTTGTCTCTGCATTTTTCTTACATATGTATCTCTGCACCACTTCCTCCAAACATGCTCCCTTTACACAACCACATGCTTCCTTGGCACAACCACCTCTATAGAAACTTCCTATGCACATCCACTTCCACATATGCTTCTTCCCCATATCAAAACTAGGGTTTAGTTGTCTCCACGAGTATTTGGGTGTTTGCACTGTACTACACAATCACCTTTGCTTTCTTCAAGATGTTGGTGTTTTTGTTGCTTGTGTTGTTGCTTTTGGTTAACTAATATTTTTCTCAAACTTAATTGAGGTCGTGAACATTGAATGCCTATTAACGATCGTGCTAATGGGGAGAAAACTTGATGAAGAGTTATTTTGTTTGCAAATCAATCTCCTTCACTGATAATTAGCAGGACCACCTTCATTAATTAATTGATAAATAGATTAAATCCCCATAAATTACATAGATAAAGGACCACCTAATAAGTAAGCCTCCTAATTAATTAATTAATTATAATCTCCCTTAGGCAATTCACACATTAATTAACATTTCTAACATATTGCCCAACCATAGTGGATGTGGAAATAATTAATTAATTAATTAGCACGTATGTTTTCATTGTACTTAAGTCCCACTATAATTAATTATAAACTGTGTCGGAGCTTTCATTGTCCAGATTTTTCTCCACACTTCTAGACACAACAAAATGAAAAAGCTTACATACAAAATATCGTTTCATATGTAATGTTTTAATATTGGTAGTAAGTGGCATCATTTGTTATTTTATTATTAACTTTGCTTTAAGTTTTCATTGGTTTACACATTAAAGACTACTAGTTGGATATTGTGGTCTGAAGGAAAGTGGGTATAGATGTGAGCATATATTGAGAATATTGGATACAAGACTTGGAGAAATATGTCATTCTTGTGAACTGCTAATTGGAAAGTGGTTTACTATCATCAATATATTTAGTGGATGTGCAGAGATTTTCTGGTTATGGAGAGCTCCACACCTCCAAACTCGTGGAGTTAAGCTCCACACTTCTGAACCTATACTATGCAAGGGTGGAGATGATCATTGTGTGGGACTGTTATTTATGCTTTTTTTGTGTATTTTGAAATACAATATCTATACAATAGTGCAGATGTGTGAACCTGCAAGTGTGGATGTGTGAGCCTGCAACTTAATAATTGGAGGAATATGCTTGGAAAGTTATCTTGTGCAACTGAATGGAAGCAAAAATCTGTTAGATATTATGGTCGTAGAGAGAATCTTAGGGTTGGAGACCTACCAACATCGACTTGCATTTCTCTAACCAAGTTACTTAACTACTACGTCATTAATCCTGGGGATAACACATGTGAATGTGTATGGGCATATGTTACTATGGTCCTTGCGCCACCCAGGTTTGTTAGATCACCTCAAGATAGAGATATATTTAATTTTACAATCAATATGCTAATCAAGGTGAGCCCTCTTGAAAGTAATACATTCAAATTCCCTCTCGAAGGTAAGAATAAAACCATTTTCAATCCCTGATCATCGAGATTTTCCTTCAGTGCAGAGATTTGGTTAAGCAAGCAATATATTAATCTTCACTTTCTGTCAAGTAATTCAACCCTATCTTCACCAACTCATGCGTAGGGTTTATGAATATGAATGAACCACCAGAATGAATGGCTAGAAAATAAAGTAGCACCAATATGAATTAACTTACCGATGGCATCATCAATAGCAAAAATAGGGCATCCACTCTAAAATATATATATGATTTTGGTCCACACCATAATAAAAGAGCATGACCTACCCCATTTCTCTCTGAGGTTGCCACTAGTAGGAGTTATCATATAAAGATCATAACCAACTTGATTGTAAGCTAATGTAGTGGTACTTAGTAGTAAGTGGCAACACCCATGTTACTAGCATGAGTCAAAACCTCTAAATTCCTAGTTGGAAAAACTAAAGCAACGATGGTTTAATTAATGGCATCAACGACATCAAAATAATTTCATGGATAACATTAGCACACAATGCATCATAAGAAGAGGAAGCATTAGAGTACTGAAGCGGGCTTAGCCTATTGAGGAGGGCGTTAGGACACGGCCTCACCACCCTTCACACCATGCTAGCAAAACTGGTTTAAAAATTCACAATAGGCTTGAAAAGGTAAGAGTCAAAACCTCGTTTCAAAAGATGATGAAGGCATATTAAATTATACAAGTATTGTACAAATACCATGATTGAAATACTATGTATAAGAAATTCAGTTATGTTAAGAAAGAGTTACCCTGTCACTGATGATCATGATGAATAGTTTGATTTATGATGTGAGATGATATGTAGATCTTGGTGTAACATATTTCCATCTAATAATTAAGCTCAAACAATGACTACATATAGGCACTAAAAAAAAAAATTTGAAGCCTCCCTGGTTTGGAGTGGATTTGTTTGAAATTTGTTTCAAAGAAACATCATTATACAATGACTACATCAAAGCCATAAAATAAGTTTATGTATCCTAATCCAGGAAACTTTCATCAAAATGTATTTAAGATTAAGAGGAAGCACAAAGCAAAGAATTAAAGTAAATAATTGTCGAAGAGTTGGTCTTCCCATAACTGTCTGATTCATAGTGATGTCTTGCATGGCTTTCTCAATCCTATTTTTTCTCACACGGCTACGTGTGCAGATTGTATGTAATGTATTTTCAAGTGTAAGTTCAAGTGTTGATAGTTGGATGTAATAGTCATAGAGTAGATGAAGAGTCATGAGGGTATATGAACTATACCAAAGGGGAATGCCAAGGGCCACCCCACCCTCTACTATAAATAGTCCCTCATAGCTCATTGTAGAGGATTTTGGTTAGCCGAGCTTCTAATAGGAGTATCTTAGAGAAAGCTTGGATAGTATTGTAACGAGCCTTAGCTTCTCCACTGCATAGAGCTAGTATATCTCTTTGGAGGAGTAGGTGACAATGACTGTAATGTTCCACTCTCAGAACTAGTGGTTGGTCATGGTTGTATTGTATGATTGGAACTTACACTTCTTAATATAATAGAGCCAACATGTTTCATGCATATGTCGTATTGTATTCCAACTCTCTTGTTTACTCTAAATGGTATATGTATTTGTTAGCTTACGCATGCATGTATGGACTCATTCTGTATAAGTATGTATGAATCTTACTTATATGTGTTATTGGTTTAACCATCACTTTGGATTGTTATCTAACTTGCTTTCTAGTTTGTGATGCATCTTCACTCATGTGTTCGCTTCCAAGTTGTGTGCTATCACAGGTTTCCAAGGGACACACTCACCCAACTTTTTGTGTGTTAGAACCACTCATACACCTTCCTTGACTTGCTGCATAAGTCACACCCTTGCTACCAACAGGGACATCTTACTTGCGTATGTGCGAAACCATGGTCAAGGAAAATACTGTACGACCCACCGCTAGGACTCCTACAACAAACTTATGTGTGTTCTAATTGGGACTACTTACCTGGGAGATCCCCTAACATGTTGGTGGGTGCAACACCGTCAACATGGGGAGAGAAGCAAAGATAAGGAGAAAAGGAGGGATATAGTAACATAGTTGGAGAGAGAGAAAGAGTGAGTGATGTGGGGAGAGAGAAGATTGGAGAGAGAGAAAGAGAGAGAGAGAGAGAGGATAGAAAGGCAGAGAAATTAAGGATGAGAGAGAGGTGTTAGCTCTGCTATGCAATGCTAACTTTCTAAGGTAAAAAAGAATCATGGTCTATTTGGTTGTGTCCAAAGGGGGCTCGCATCGGTCACTTTTCCCTTTCTTCCTTCACCCCGCTCACCTCTAAACCTTTATCGTTCCCTAAATATACCTTCTAAAACCCAACAAAGCCCCTTTTGGCCCCAACTCTGAGCACAAAGACAAACCAACCATAAAACCCTACCCATACACCCTCACACGCTTATAAACCCCTCATCGCTTTCCCGTCGTTGATCATTCCCCAACAATCTAACGACCCACATCACACTTGACAAAAGTTTCCCACACGACCATTTTCCATCGTCAGACCATCTCCGCCAGATCTGACAGTCTTCGCATACATCGCGCAAGCACCTTGATCGAGCGATAGCGCATGATGAGAGCCGTTTTTCTCTCTCATCCGCTGCTACGTGTCGATCATTGAGTGGAATCGCTTGGTCCCGAGAATTTACCACTTAGCACCCGAAAGTAGTGCGATGAAAACCACTACCACCCGACCAAACCACCCTCACCCATTAATCGTTTGTTCAACTCTGTCACCCAATGACCGTCCGATCTATCCGCTGAAAATCCAATGGCCCTAACACACCTCGCTCCCATCTCGGCCGATAGCCTCAGCTAAGCCATTT
>APFE030859178.1:0-70728 GCA_000404065.3 Pinus taeda
AGGACCTCCCCTAGTGGCTTCCACTGTGCACAATGGTGCAGAGTAGACTTCATCCTCATCTTCCTCCTCCAACTAGAGGGGTAAGTCATGTTCTAGCAGAGGTTGGGCAGGAGGATGTAGGACTAACTGTTTGGACATAGGCCCATTCTTAATGGTCATGCTCCCAGCTCGAAAACTGATGTAAGCATCTGCAGTAGTGTTATCCAGGAATAGTTTCCACTCGGATGCTGCTATTCCCACTAAGATGGGTGGCTATCTTAGAAACAAACAATCAAAGTCTACTATTGATTCCTTTTATGAAAATAGATGAGAGGAGAACCAAGAGGGCCAACCTGAGTCTTGCGCTCAATTTCCTCTCCTTCTTGATAGAGTTTTTCCACTTCTTCTTTGTCTGCCCAGCTTCAAAAGGACCTGTGGAATCACAAAAACATACAACTATGCAAGAAACAAGGATCTAAATTAAAAAATAATGCAGGATCAGATGTGCATTAACCATATACATGCATATATAAACAAGTACACAAGAATATGGAAGGAAACAAGAATAGATTTATTCAGATAAAAATTATCAAGAAGATTACAACCATGTGCTCTGACCCAACATCATCCTCTAGCTAAGAAGCCCTTCTTCACCTCAAGCAAAGTTAGATCACCCAACATTGTGAATGTACACCAGAATACCAACAACACTTCTCTATAATATACAAAATTCCAGCCTTCGGATCTCTATGATGAGGGATCCATATATAGATGATTACAAAGAGGTGAGTCATCTTTTGGGATCTTGATTAGTGTCCTCTCTCTGATAGTTCCTACTTCCACTTAGAGAGTGATTATCTCTTACTCATCCCTGGCCGAAAAAGGAGTGGCAAGTGTCAGAGGGGAAGCTTCTGGAAGATTCCATGATCTTCCACCTCGCATTTTTTCCCCTGCCATTTGTCCATTCCTCACCATCGAACCCTACAGAGAAGCAAATCAGTATGCATCGCACCCTGTACATTGGGAAGGTGATATGCATCGTACCCTCTACATTGAGCTTTCAGTATGGTCCAGTTTTGACCATTTATGAGCAGTTTTCAATGGAGAACTTTTGGGAGATGATGTAATCAGTTGACCTTGTTCCTTTAGGCAGTCAAGAAACACTTTTAGGGACTTAAGAGCCCTCAGTTTATGGACATTTGTTATTGGGGTTGAAGTGCCCAATAATGTCTATAATAGTTTCCCCTTAAAGCATGAGGTCGTTAATCTTTTTTGATGTCAGGTGAAATGATTTACTATGAGGATCCGAAGTTTTTTCGAGCTAGGAGGCGACCTATAATAAGATAAAATATAATACATTATTTTGACAACATTTTTCATGATCTAGCTGAGGCGGGAATTCCCATGCTCAGCTTTATAAATTCATTTTTCATGTACATAGGATAGACGATCGTCTATGTGATAGAATGATGATATGGACACATCATCCTTTGATTTGGATGATCATCTGTTCGGCAATGATGTACATTGAATGTTTTTATATTCCTGAATATATCGCATCCCAGATGGATGAAACTAGATCCGGGGTTTTCAAAACTCATTGAATCTTCACTCAGAGTACAAGTCGATCCATGTGAAAAATGTTCTGGAGTCGAACATGGAAAGACATCACCTGATTACCAGCCAATGATGAATGTTGTTAATAAGCGCGAGAGGAATCACCAATAATGACAATGAACCTCAAGGTACTACAGTACAATTCACGTGGTGTGAAAAGGGACTTGGTGTCGAACACCACGTAAAATATCTCGGTCGAAGGCCATTGATGTAAACCTATCTCCGAAAGTGAGAAACTTGCCATTGAGGCATGCAAGCTTCAAAATACTGAAAGGGTTGTTCCTAAGTTAACTTCTTGGATAATGAGCTGATGTTGACAAGAAGTGACTCATCGTAGGAGGGCCTTAATGAATCCCACATCAATGACACAGAATGAAGCAAATGATTTTGGAGGTGAAAACAAACTGACAATACAGGGTTCTGGGTGGCAGTCATGAAGGAATGAAGTATGAATGTATTGTAGTGGGTGAGACATAGGTGAATTTTTTGAATTAATTCTATTGAACATATCGGCAACACTGATGATGGATTGGTAGCGTTAACCCCAAAGATGGATGGTGTGATGGACCAATGGTGAAGACCAGCGAATGGAACAACCCAACTCGGCATGGATGCGGAAGGAAAGTGTCATGTTCAAGAGCGACTTGCTACCAATAAAGTTTCTTCTTGTTTTCTTTCCAATTTTCCCCAGTCATTGCTGACCAGTACCTCTTTATTTTTGTCAAGCTTGAGGAGGATAACATATGCTTGTTCTATAATCCACCCTTCGGTGAACTTGTCGCTATATTTTAGCGATTCTAGCGACAGTGAAACTCGTTCTCATCCATTCGGATGAGTTTTTCACTATTCAATTTTAATGAGTTTAATGACAAAGATAAGTCGGTCTCTTTCAATTTTAGAGAGTCTGAAAGAAACAGAAAGAAGACTTCAAAGATTCATTTTTGTTGTATAATCCCTTAAGTCCGAAAAAGTGTAAAATAATACAAAAGAGATGAATTCTCGATAGTTTTAACGAGCCGAACAAGACAAGCACTCGGTCTTTTTGTGTAATAATCCCTCAGGTCCAAAAAGATTAAAATCTAGAGGAGGGATAGCACTTCCGATGCCTTTTAACGAGTCAGAGAGGCCAATCGCTTGACAATATTTTCATATTTTACGAGTCAGGTGAAAAGAGCTTAAAGAAGACTTGTTTTCGAGGGACGAGTGATAGTTTTGGGTAGTAGCTAATACCAGGTAAGATTTGGAATTTTCCAATCACGGCAATGTTACAAGGATGGCTAGCAGAATCACTTTTCGCAGATGTTCCTCGAAGGGGTAAACAATCATATGGGGGTGAATGATCGGCTAAAAACAGAGTGGAGGTGATGGTGAGAACATGACCAAGGCTCAAAAGCTGGCGATAAGGCATTCACAATGGTAATTTACCGGTTCATTTTTTAATGAGCTTAAACACTGGGGGACACACTTGCTCATAACTTATGTTTATTTTTTAACGAGCTTGAACTATGTGCTAAAACTACTCGTGGAGAGTTTATTTTTTAACGAGATTGAACTCTGCGACAACATTGCTCACTAGTCATATGATAAGAAACGTCTCATTCAAGATGCCATTTTTTATGGAGCTTGCACCTTTTGAAGCTTTGCCCCAAATCCTTTGTTTATGCAAGTTAGGAAACGATTAGCCTTACGGGTTTAAAGGGTTAGAGGTCATAAAAATTTTAAAAATAAATAGCCGCTCTTCACTTGCATGCAGAAAGGTTTGCATGCCCCCAGGTATAGCGAAAAATTCTAGGTCACCAAGATAGTTTCGTCCGCGTAGCAGATAAAATGCTTTCTTGGCGATGTCTATCGAAACAGACAAAGGGGAGTGGTGTGACCGCATGCCACTCAGCATAACCTTAACAAAGGTATCTTATTACAGTCTGTTCCCATTTCCTGTGAGGATGGGTTCACCAGACTAGTCATATATCCCTCGCGGAAATCCACCATATACCCAAGATTTTCTTGCCGAAATAGACCAGGATGCATGCCCCCTGGGTTTCAGTCACATCTTCTTGAATCACTCGCGCTCATCAAGTGGATGGACTGGAGATCGATGAGACATTTCTTGCATGAAAATACCATTTAGGGACAGCGTTTGACTATTTGCGATGTGTGATCCGAGGAATGACATTTGGTCCACGAGCTTGACCATTCTTCCTTCGTGCGGAAAACACATTACTCTAAAGAGTGAGGAGATGATGGCTCCCATGCAATAAATATAGTCGTGTCCAAGGAATAGATTATAATCTAAAGGTCCTTGAACTACCATAACATTCATGTGAACAGTTTTCCTTCTCAAAGTAATGGGCACATTTGGAAGGATCCCTAAAGATCGACCTGTTCCCTTGTCGAAGCCTGTTAGATTTCTCATTTCAGGCAAAATCGATGGCAAACCAAGCGATTTCCAAGTAGTTGAGGAAAGGATACTCATAGAAGCCCCTTCATCAATGATGGTACCAACCATGACCATTCTATAAGCTTATACAATGATTCTGAATGGTACACTTGCTGGTAAACAGGGTCTGCCTTGTAGATTCCAATTGAAGGAAACAACTAGGTTGCTTGGTGGTGGGACTGAATAAACGGCCAGATATGACTCTGATGAACTTCCTTCCTGCGGTAAAGGAACGGGAGGACTACCCCCAAGCTCATCAGAGTTGGTGTTGATGAAAAGAATTTGAATGGTGTCATTCTCTTTCTCTTCAGTGACGGTATCATTCGAAGATGAACACTCTGAAGGCAAGGTCGGGTCAACTGCCGTATCGAACCTTTGACTTTCATTTGGGGTGGCCTGAGAGGGTTCATTTTCAACAATAGGTGCTTCGACCAACCATAATGACGGGCCAACCAGATTTTCAACTGGTGGAGGACTTGGCAAGAGTTTTTGATATCCAGGAGGAAGTCGTAGCGGTGAAACCAGATCATTATCCAAAACTCTTTTAGCCTCTTCAAGGAATGGACAACGATGGATGGTGTGATCACCTTTACACAACTTACAAGGAAGTTTAGGATTCCTTCTTTGTCCATGTGCTTCACTTTCATTGGTTGACGGTGAGCATTCAACGTGATCGCCAGAGGTCGATGCTATCAGATTGTGCAAATGAGGAGACCAGTCCCTTAAGATTCGAGGGATGCAGGGACAATCTCGGTGATAGTGGTCTCCATTGCAAATGACGCAAGGAGATTTAGGTTTTGACTATGCGGTGTGTGAATTTTTGCTAGAAGATACTTGGTTTCTCCCTTTCGATTTTGGTTCCTTTTTCTTCTTTTCCTTTTTCTCTTTCTACTTCTTCTTCTTCTCAGTTACTTGATTTTTAGCTTTATTGGCTTTATAAAGCGAATAGGAAGGAGGAGAGGGAGAATCAGATGAAGTAGAAGGTTGGGAGGTAACTCTAGTGTCGTCTAGTTGCTGATTAGACTATTCACGAATTACATGATTATGAACGACAAAGGTAGAGAAGAGCCAGACTGGCAAACCAATTGTCAATCCTAGAAGTGACAAAGTGGCCATATGGGGTGGACCAACATCTCCCCAAGAGGAGAAGGGACTACGATTTCCTTCACGGGAAATCCTTGGTTGGTAGAATCCATTTTCTCAACCTGAAGATCAACGAGGGAATTTGTGACGTTATTCCGATTAAAATAAATTTTTAGACACTTGGACGCAACTTGTTTTTTCAATTTTAAAGAGTCGAGAAAAAACAAAAGATGACTCTAGTCGCCTTCGATTTTTATTGAGCTTGAAGTGACAAGAAATCAGAGGACCTTTTATTTTAAGGAGTTTGAAAAGGAGCAAAATGGACTTCTCTGGAGATCTAGGCAGAGACGATTACCAAACCAATCGTAAAACTACATTATACTTTTTACGGTATGGCAGTCAATCTTCCCGAATGCTGTGTTCGGTGCATTACGATCGATAGGGCGACAGACACGGCTTCCTAAGGATAAAGGATGTACCCTATTGTGGTCTCCCAATATATACGTGACGGTACATGGGAGCACAAGTCTGTATTGGCACTTGCCATCTCAGAGTGGAGGAATCACCCAACCACCACTGAAAGAAACAGTTACTAGGCTTTACGACACTGAAATACGTCTCTAGCCTAGACCTCTAGATGTTGTGCGTTAAGTTCCAAAGCATTGTTAGATTCATTGGATTTATTTTAAGTTGATCTTGCTTAATAGTTTGCCTTTCAGGTTCACCACGTGATTTATATATAATTCCTAAAATTCAGTCTAAGATGATAAACAAATGTTTTATCTTCTTTCAGCAATGAAAATCCTAGCTACTAAAGGGAAGAAAGTCAAGCATCTTTTCTTCACAGAGCACAGAGCACACGCTAAAATGCACAGTCCTAAATCAAGCCAAGCATTCAAAATGAAAATTCACATGCATGTATTTGTTTTTTAGCTCCCTTAATGTGTGAATGACGTTAAGAAAGCTATGTGAAAAACTGAATTACTTTTAAAGTGACAATACTCAACATAATTCTTTTTCAAAACAAAGTGAAAGCAAGAGAGACACTTTGCGATTTTGAAAGCTTTTCAACACTTTAAAACTAATAATTCAAATCCTATGCAACAGTAACTGTATAATAAACTATCTAAAACAATGGAATTGCTTTCTAAAACTGAAAACGACAGTTACGACACTTTCAGATCTAGAGACGATAGTTCGACTATGCTACTTTTTGCAAAAGAGAACTAAAACGACGCACAATACATTAAAACATTTATAGTTCTTTGCACTAAGGAGGCGGAATAATGCAAGATAAGGGGGTTTTCACAGAAGTACACTGACTACAGACAACAAAACTCTTGAATAAGACTGAAAACAGTGAGAAAAATCCACAGTCGGAGGGTAAAGTCAATCCTCCCTGACCATCGCACCTGTTACACAGTGAACTCAGTATGCAGCGCACCTACTCCATTTGGGAAGTGCGATGCATACATACTGCCTTGAAGGTAGGGTGTGATGGTAGCAGTGCGAGACGTTGAACACGATTTCACTCACAGTTTGCAATCTAGTTCAAGTGTTTAGGTTGAATAAGTAAATATCAATGTATGTAAAACACAGGGGTGATCTAAGAGGTTACTAGAGCCACCACTTAGGGCAATTAGATTGCTTGCAGATCTATTGTTTAATTCATAAACAAAACAGGGAGATTGACTGAAGCAACATTGATCTACTTTGCATTGGTATGACAAATGCAGTTTAAAGGCTAGCTTGCTTGACTTCAGGCTCCGTCTGTATGTTTATAAAAGAAACAAGGATAGATAGGCTAACAAGTAATATAGTTGCTCCCCAGCAGAGTCGCCATTTTGTTATCCGGGAATAGTGTCCACTTGGATGTTGCTATTCCCACTAAGATGGGTCACTATCTTAGAAACAAACAATCAAAGTCTACTATTGATTCCTTTTATGAAAATAGATGAGAGCAGAACCAAGAGGGCCAACCTGAGTCTTGCGCTCGATTTCCTCTCCTTCTTGATAGAGTTTTCCCGTTTCTTCTTTGTTTGCCCAGCTTCAAAAGGACCTATGGAATCACAGCAATAGACTACTATGCAAGAAACAAGGATCTAAATTCACAAATAATGCAGGATCAGATGTGCATTAACCATATACATGCATATATAAACAAGTACACAAGAATATGGAAGGAAACAACAATAACTTTATTCAGATAAAAAATAGCAAGAATATTATAACCATGTGCTCTGACCCAGCATCATCCTCCAGCTAAGAAGCCCTTCTTCACCTCAAGCAAAGTTAGATCACCCAACACTGTGAATTTACACCAGAATACCAACAACACTTCTCTATAAGATACAAAATTCCAGCCTCCGAATCTCTGTGATGAGGGATCCATATATAGATGATTACAGAGAGGTGAGTCATCTTTTGGGATCCTGATTAGTGTCCTCTCTTTGATAGTTCCTACTTCCACTTGGAGAGTGATGATCTCTTACTCATCCCTGGCCGAAAATGGAGTGGCAAGTGTCAGAGGGGAAGCTTCTGGAAGATTCCATGATCTTCCACCTCGCATTTTTGCTCCTGCCATTTGTCCATTCCCGACCATCGCACCCTACAGAGGAGCAAATCAGTATGCATCACACACTGTACATTGGGAAGGTGATATGCATTGCACCCTCTGCGTTGAGCTTTCAGTATGGTCCAGTTTTGACCATTTATGACCCGTTTTCAGTGGAGAACTTCTGGGAGATGATGTAATCAGTTGACCTTGTTCCTTTAGGCAGTGAAGCAACACTTTTAGGGACTTAAGAGCCCTTAGTTTATGGACATTTGTGATTGGGGTTGAAGTGCCCAAAAATGTCTATAACAAGTAGATAACCAAGGTATTCCCAAAATGAGGGGGTATCCAGTGAGTTTTTCCTTTGGTTGAAGGACCAAAAAGTCCACAGGGTACTCCCAAGAATCAATGGAGACCATGACATCTTCCACAATCCCCTCGGGGGTCACGGTGGAGTGGTTTGCTAACTGCAGCATTGTTGAGGTCTTTCTTAGGGAACTCTGAAGGTTGAGTTTGAGCATAGTGTCCCTAGTCATCACATTAATAGTAACCCCTAGATCAATCAGGGTGTGGGGGATTATGGTGCCATTGATGTGGACATTGACTACAGGACTCCCAGGGTCTAGATATTTTGGACAGATTACTTGTCCCAACATTATGTCGGACAATTGTCCTATGACATTGATAGTTGGGGCATCTCTCTTGCGCCTGCCTGGGTGCCTGAAACACTTCTCTTTGATCAATTTGTTGTAGATTGGTACATCTTTTATGGCCTGGAGAAGTGGTATTTTTACACATAACTTTTTAAGTTCTCCCAGAAGTTCAGTCTCTTCTAGGTTTGGTTGTGTGGTTTTAGTTAGTCTCTCAGGAGAGGGTGGAATAGCTTTGGGTTCACTTTATTTTTTTCTTCCTCATCCTCCTTAGGAGGAGGTTGTCTATCTGGGAGGACCTTCCCAAATTGTAGTTTGATCTCTTGAATCTCCACAGGATAGGTAGGGCATGTTGTCTCTCGAGTATATACCTGTTAGGCCTGTCTGTTATTGGGGTTCAGGTTCGGTTGAGTAGGCATCTGGGGTTGTCTTAGAGGAGCAGGAGGTAATGATTGTGGTTGAGTAGGTGGTGGAGGCAAAATAATGGGAGGAGAGTTGTACTGGGGCCTCCACCCATGTTGAGGTGCATTCCACTGAGGTTGTGGCTGAACATGAGAATGAAACGAATGAGCATTAGGTTGAGTATGGTATTGATATAGATATGACCAAGGAGGGGTGCAGACCAGGAAGGATGAGCAGGGGGGCCCTAAGAAGGTATGTGAGTGGATTGGTTGGGGTTGTAATAAGTCTAGGATGTCCCTTGCATCCCCTGCTGGTAAGGTCTAGGTCCATGTGGCCTCCTTTGGTTCATGAAGTAGAGTGGTTCAGTGGCTCCTTCAGCCCCTTGGTACATAAATTTAAATCCGGATAAGGTTGGGCACTGGTTTGTAGGGTGGTCTGCCTCACAAACGAAACATACCTCTACAAAGTGCAATGGACACTCTTTCCTAGGATGCTTCCTTGTGCATCTGGGACAAAAGATGGCCAAAGCCCTCTCAGCTTCCTCTTGCTTCTGTTGGATTCATAAGGTATCCATTTGCATGGAAATGGTCTGTCTCACCTCACTTTTAAGGTCTTCCATTTGATTTGCAAACTCATGTTTGGAGAACGTGGCACTCGCTGAAAGTTGACTCCCCCTACCTCCTTTCTGAGCTGCCCTAGAAAGGTTTCTAAACACAATGTTTATGTCATCATAAGGTAGTTGGTAGATGTCTCCCCTAGCCAGCAAATGTAGGCTATCTAAAAGGTCTTCAGGGACTCCTCGGAGCAGAACCAGCTTCAGATATTCAGGGTCAAGTGTGCATCTAGCCCTTTCATAACTGAGTTGGAACCTTTCTTCATAGTCTTCTAAAGATTCATCACTTCCCATGGTCATCTGAAAGATTTCTCCCTTTGTTTCCTTTGACCTACAGTAATCCCGGTATTTGTTGTTAAAGGCTTGCTGCATCTGAGCCCAATTTGTGATACCATTTCTAGGTAACCCCATGAACTAGCATAGTGTTGCATCCTCGAGGGTAGAGGGAAAGAGTTTCAACTTTTTCTCATCTTCTGCATAGTCATAAGTTTGACAAAGGACAACAAACTCAAACAAGAAGGTATCAGGGTCTCCAATGGTCAATCCATGGAAGTGAGGTAAGGTTGAGGGACTTATGTTTTTCATTTTTGTGTCCCCATTGGTCTCACGGATGGGAAAGGTGCCTTCTATTCTCTCCTCATCTCCTATACCGTTTCTATGTTAAACCATGGCGTCAGGAGGAATGTTTTCTTTCTCTTCTTTTGTTATAGGATCTTCGTATATCTCTAGAGGTTCACCTATAGGTTCTTCTGGATCACTACCACCAAAGAAGAGAGAAGGGTGACTTAGTGATGTGGTGGGGGTGTTGGGTAAGAATTTTCTTGAATTATCTATGTTCCCATGAGGCATGAAATGAAATCTTTTTTGGTTGTTTTTTTGTGTTTTTCTGCTTGTACCTGCAAAAATGAAATTGATTGAACAACAAATTGCAACTAACTAAAATAAACCTGGCTAAAATAAAAATTACAGAATTGAAATGAAAGTAGGAAATGACTAATCTATGTTGCTAAAATGAAATTGTAGAATTGAAATGCTAAGTTACGCTTGCAGAATTGAAATTGCAGAAATGAAATTCTAAGCTACGCTTGAAGAAAATAAATTGCAGAATTGAAATGCTAATATACGCTTGCAAAATTGAAATGCTAATCTATGAAAGCGGGAAATATCTAGCCTACACTTGCTGAAATGAAATGAAAGCAGGAAATTTCTAATCTACTTTTGTGGAAATGAAATTGCAGAATTGAAATGAAACAACTACTCTACTCTTGCTTAAATAGACTACTTAGTAGAAGGTTACAGTAGAAAATAAAAGAAAAGCAGTAATAAAAAATACTTTGACGCTTCCTCGGCAATGGCGCCAAAAATATGGTGGGCTCTAGTATTGCAACAATGATATTGTAACTCCTAGTACTCCCTTCTTTACTTTTATCAACCCGGTAGTTCGTAACAAACTTGGAAGCGACGACGCTATATGCACAAGTACTAGCTCTTATTGCAGGCTGTCACTTGATCAGCTGGCACAAGTTCACTAGGAGCTTAAGCCAACTTCTATGAGTTCTTAGAAGGAAATTTTAATTGTGATGGATGAAATATAACTCAAAAGAGGCTAGTCTACTTGCAGAAAGAAGATGAAAGCTGAAAGGAAATGCAAACCCTAGCAAACCCTAGTTCTACCGACTAACCCTACCGGTACAAGAAAAGAGATGAAAGTTTCCGGAATGGATGCCATTTGCTCTTGGAAATGTAAAATGCATGTGACTAAGCTAATTTTGAAGGAAAATATGAAAAAAACATCTTTTTGTATTTTTGAGTAATTTTGCAGGATTACTATGCATGTGCTTTAACTATTTATGACTGTGCAGGGGTTTATTGGTGAAATGAAATGGAGTGGGTGCTTGCAGGAGGTTGGGAAGGCAAGAAGAGGGACTAAGGGGTCCCTATCACCCTTTTGGAGAATTCGACAGTGATCAGATCTCGAAAAACGTCTCACGTGAACTTCTACAGGAAGTCTGCAGGGGTTCTATAGGAAGTTCTACAAGAACAGGCTGAAAGTGGTTTTTAGAGGGTTGATGGTTGAAAAATGGTGGGAAAGTGGAAATGAGGGATGGATAAGGATGTTAAGGGGTCCAGGACCTCGTAAATGAAGCTAAGGAGTGATGAAGGTGGTTGGATTTGTTCAAGGATGGAGAGAGCACTATTGCACAAAAATGTAGAAATTAGGGCAAATTGGGAAAGTGTGAAAAATGAATGAGGAGGAATCTTGAATTAGGGGTTGGAACAAGTTGTATGATGGAGGAAGGGTAGGTAGGGATGTATTACAGGTGCTTTGCACACTATTTTCCAAAATTGATCGAACAAAGACTAGGAAAACAAAGATCTCTTGATTTTAACCTAATCTGACGTAAAAACCAGAAAAATGATGAACATAAGTTTATATATAGTAAATCATGCAAGAGAGCTATGGAAACTAAGCAAGAACAGATCTAAACATGAAAACACAACTGATATCAACTTTTCCAACTTAAAATCTAGCACTAGCAATTGCATTGGAAGGCAAAAATAATGTTTTTGTGGCAACAAGTATGCCTTGGTCTCAGCTCACGGTCCCAAGGAGGGAGAGATGAGATCAAGGACTGCTTGATGCCCTTTTTGCAGATATTTTCTATTACCAAACTGTCAAATCAACTTGAAGAATGAAAAACTATCTTAATCATAAAAAACAACCTAAGTTACAAAGCAAGATTTTAACGTAAATAATAGAAACTATTCTATCAATGCAAGGAAAAACATAAAAGTACACAAAGGAGGTAATAGCACTTAGGTTGGGTCCAACCCCAAGAGCTACAACGTCCTAAGAAAGCTCAGAGCTGGTGCAAAGCGAAATTCATCTTCATTATTCAAAAAATAATAGTCATGTCACAAAACTGTTTACAGAAAGAGCTCAAAAGATGAGCTGAATGCAGAGCTGCACTAAAGTGCGAAAATAAACTATTTAATAGCTAACCTACCAAGGCTTGAAGCCTTCCTACTTATGCAACATGAGTACTCCCAACAATCCTCCTTAACTTTAGGAGCTTGGCTGCCCAAAACTGCAGTTAATCAGCCACTTCACAAAACTTGCTCGGCTACCCCTTGAAATCATCTTTGGTGGGTTGTTGAACTCCGAATTGATGGTGGAGAACTTGAGGAATGGGTCATTTAGTGTAGGAGACACCCCTCCTACAAATCCTCAGCCTTGTTCCTTCGTATTTGGCTACCAATTTGCTCATAAATGCCTTACCTTCGTCCAAAAAAATGTCAAAAAATCTACAATAAGCATGTATTAGACTTTGTGGTCAAGTGACTATTCCCATTCATTCAATTAACATAAATATATTCAAAAGCATGCATAAAACTATGAAGATAAAGAATAATAGGCAAAATGAGCCCATAAAGTTACCCATTTTTAGGGCTCATCAACAAGTTGGTACAGGGAATAACCAGTAGTGTTTCTCCAAGTTGTACGATAGCCCCACAAGGCCTCTAGCAGTTTAGCATCCCAGTCCTGTTGGTGTGTTGAAACTGTTTTAGTCAAGATTTCCTCAAGGACCTTGTTGGTGCTTTCAACCTACCCGTTCACCTACAGGTGATACATAGAAGTGACTTTATGTGTAATATGATGGTTCAGTAGAGTGGTTGCAAGCTTATGTCCTATAAACTGTGGCCCTCCATCTATTATAACCTCCCTGGGTATACCATACCGCACAAATAAATCAAAAATAAAATTAATTATAGTTTCTTCCATAGTCCTTGGTAAAGCTACTGCTTCTACCCACTATGTTACATAGTATGTATAAACGAGTATGTAGGACTTTTGGTTTGATGGCAGATTGAATGGGCCAAAAAAGTCCAATGCCCATCGTTCGAAAGGCCCCATTACCAACTACAGCTGCAATGACATCTCAATGGCTTGACCAGGACAGCTCATCCTTTGATAGCTATCATAAGCCTGGACATATGCTTTTGCATATTTAAAGATAGTGGGCCAATAATAGCCCATATGAGGTATTTTATGTCCAATCCTGCGATCTTGAAAATGTACGTCACAAGGCTCGTCATGGAAAGATTTCAGAATGTCGTATATCTTATCTTTGTGAATACATCGTCGTATCTACATGTCAGACCTTGTGTGGAAACGATATCCACTGATCCAAAAAAATCGGGTTTTGTGTTGGATAATCAACTTCTTTTCTTTAGCTGATAGGTACCTTGGTAGTTTTCCTACTGCCAAATAGTTTGCCACATCTACATACCAAGGTGCCTTTACTACCACAACAACCAAATGTTCATCTAGAAACTATTCATCCACTACTGACGGATCGTTCATTTTAGGTACCCGAGACAGATAATCTGTAGCTGGATTTTCTTTCCCTAGTCGGTCATTAATAGTAATATCAAACTCCTATAAAAGTAGCAGCCAAAGAGTCACCTTCTCATTAATAATAGGTTTATTGGCTAAATATCTAATGGCGGAATGATCAGTATACAAAAATACTGAATAACCTGTTATATAATATCTAAACTTGTTTATGGCATAAACAACAACTAAAAATTCCTTTTCTATGAATGTATAATTGAGTTCAACAAAAGTGAGATTTTTGATGATATAATAAATAGCATGGGGATTATTTTCCTCCTCCTGTCCGAGAGCAATGCCTATTACTGTGTATGATGCATCTATAGAAATATGGAAAGGTAGCTCCCAATTTGGTCATTGTAATATTGGTGGAGTTGAAATTAGCTTCTTCAGATCTGCAAAGGCAAAATCACATTTGTCAGACCAATTAAATTCAACGTTACCAGTTAAGACATACAAAGGTCCAACAATTTTTTATTTTTTTCAATAAATCTACAGTAATACCCCACATATCCAATGAAACTACGTACCTCGGTCTAGATGCTAGGTGTGGGTAGTGCAAGAATTACCTCTATTTTCGCAGGATCTACCTGTATTCCTACCGCAGAGATGTAGTGTCCCAAAACAACACCTTCAGTCATCATCATATGACACTTTACATTGCTCAAACATAACCTGGTGGAATGCATCGTTCAAGTACCTTTTCTAGATTTCACAAGCCCTGCTCAAAATCACTTCCATAGGGGTTAAAATCATCCATATAAATTTCAAGTCCTTTGTTGATTAGATCAGAAAAAATTCTCAATATTGCCCTATGAAATGTGGTTGGGGCATTGCATAAAGCAAAGGGTAAAAATTTGTATGCAAACGTACCCCATGGGAAAGTAAACGTGGTTTTGTCCTGGTCTTCAGGGGTGATTTGGATCTGATTATAGCGGCTAAAGCCATCGAGGAAGGAAAAACAATGTTTCCTTGCTAAGGTGTTGAGAACTTGATCAATGAACAGAAGAGGGAAATGGTGCTTCTAGGTGTCTTTATTCAGTTCCCAGTAGTCCATGCAGATTCACCATTTCCCATTTTTCTTGGGAATGACTACCAATAGGGAGACCCACTGGCTATCTGAGATTGGATAAATAAAATTTACATTCAACAAATTTTGCAGTTCCTGTTTCACAATATCCCTGAGGTGAGGATTCAACCTTCTTCGGGGTTGTTGAATGGTGCAAGCATCCTTCTCAATGTATATATGATGGGTACATAGCTGAGGATCTATACCTTTCATGTCTAAGTATTCCCAATAATTTATTTATTTATTTATTTTTTATTTCTTTTTAATATTTTCGAAGTACTTGAATAAGCCTTTATTGTTGGTGGTTGTCCAGGTTATCATTAATGTTAAGCATTTTACTTGGTTCGATCTCAATTGGTCTGCTATTATAAACAACGGTCATGGGTATATGATGATCATCTATCCTTGGAGGGATCTCCCTGTTGGCTCACTAAGATGTCTTTTTATAGGCAATCTTAATCCCTATATTAGTTGTCAACCCGAGGTAATTCTTTCTATCTCAAGAGTGCCAACACAATATGTGAAGTGAAGCTAGAGGTTATCTAATGACGAATCATTGCAATCACTAAAGGCTAATTGTTCAATTCAATTCACACAACTTTGAAAAGAATTATCTATGGAAGAAGTTCTCTCAACACACTATGTAATTCTATGCAACTTGTTCCAAAACCAATTGAAATTGAATGAAAATAAGAATTACACTTAGAATTGTTCAAATAATCTTAAGAAAAGAAACTATGACTATTGAACACATTGTTAATCTATAGAAACCCAAATCAATCTGCATTACTCAATTGAACAACAATAGTAAGTGAACAACAATCAACAATCGGTAATTGAACAACAAATAATGATAAAGGATTCCTAAATGACAAACATTCTATATTGAAATCTATAGAAGTTAATCAGTATCGTCTTTCAAGATCTATGATAACATCTATTCAAATGAACAACAATCTGCTATCAACACGCATTCACTCATTCCAATCAAAGTGCTACTTAAGTATGTCTCATGAATTAAATTTGAATCTAATTGAACAACAATATAAATCAATGTCACAAATATTCAAGATAAATGAAATAATTGAACATTAAATCAATTACAAAGACTGAATATAAAACTATAGCACAAAGGAGCAGTGGAACTTCTTGTGACTGGGCCCAAAGTTGCAAGAAGCCTCAACTTAATAAAAATTTAGAATACAAAGATGTATCAAATGCAACATTCTTTCATTAACTTCAAGGAACAATTGATAGAGTCACTGAATTAACAACATTTATATTTCAAAAGGAATAATCACAGATTAAAAGTTTGAACTATATCTAATTTCCTTTCAGCCCTATATATAACATAAAAGAGAAACTTGGATAAAAGAAAATCCTCAGGATCAAGGGATCCTGAGGATTTCGTACTATTACATATGATCATATGATAAAATAGGAATGTTCGAACTGATCTTCCACTTCCTTGTCTGCCCAAGATGCCATGGCTTTTGCCTTTTATGGCCTTGTGTTGTTCTGCCAACTGAATATCTTTTGCCCAATCCACATCTCTACATACAAAGATAGCAAAGAATCAATTTTTCATACTAGATTTTCCTATTTTATCACCAAATAGTTTCATCCAACTTTAGTCGATATTTTCCTCATTTTAATCTATAAACAGAGATAATCATATAAGGATGAATGATAAATGAAGTAGTTTATGAAGAGAAATCGTACCTTTTTCCTGTCCTAACATATTCCCTAGCTTACCTTGCTGCACGTCCTCATGCAAGCGTATAGTTCAGATGCAACTGAGTGAGGGAATAATCAGGATATACTTCCTCCTTGTAATTCCTAAAACCATTATTTTGCTTAAAGACAACCAAAGCCTATGTTACCTCATGATACTTTAAGTTATAATCACTACGGTATTGATCAGGAGGATACCATATGATTGGGGTTCTGTAGTGACATCCTATCTTATCTGGCCCCATTTTTAAAATCATATTGCTATATTTATAAAAATGGGAAGAGGTAGCTTGGAAGTTATGATATCTGAACGGCTCTCTGTCCCTCAAAGTGTTACTGGAAACTTCCCACCTTTGCCTTGATGCAGCCAAGGCTTCTTCTTTAATGTCATGGAAGTATTCCTTCTCACCCTAAATGCTATCCGTATGGAGTGGCCCCAATTTTCCTACGACAGTCTTTTTTCATAAATTGTTTATGCCGGACAGATAGGAGTAATGTCCGTGTAGGCTCTCCTCTGACCCATAGGTCAATGCCATACTCATGCCTTTTGTATGTGTTGTAACCCTTGGCCCATTTTAGCTGATTAGCTACAAATTAGAGGAACACCTGGAATTGAATGTCTCCTATAAAAGGGGTAGGGTGGCTGTCCCTGTCATCCTCTAAGACAAAATTATGCATATAGAGTTCACAAAGGTGGCGCTGAACCTTCTCATCATGTTCTCTAAAGTATTTGATAAAGTTAGGAGTGGTTTTGATTTCTTCTGTTTTACCAGCCTTAACGGCCTTAACTTTTAATAGGAGGTATCTTTCCATGAGAAATAAAGCATAATTTGTGGCGGGGGCTTGGCAAGATAGAGTGTCTGAATAGAGAGAATAGACAATCTCCATTTTCTATCTAGATTTTTGCAATTGACCCTCTAATTTTTCAACCTTCTTTGCTCAGCCTTATATTGAGCGAAGGTCTCATCTTTAGTCTTGGTAAGTGCTTCAAAATTCTTCTTTAGCCCTTAATGTTCATGCAGAGGGGCCACCTTTTCCTTGTGTTGAGCCAGTTCTTGGTGAAGTATCAGAAGCTCATTCTGTAATTTTCTGATAACTGCCTCTCTTACCAATGGGGTGTACAGTGTAGCAACCCAAAAATAAAAACATGTAATCAATTAGATTAATCATGAGATTCATAGTCAACATGAAATTTATTATCTAATTAAAATATGAGTAAAGAGAGAGACAACTTACCTATGGAAAGCTAGTTGAATGCTAGTTGAATTTTGCTACCTACAACAAAGTCTTGGGGATGACTCTCCACCCAACCGTAGGCTCGGTTGCAAAAAATCTTGCTACAACTGGCCACCCTCGAGCCCTCAATCAACGTACTATTTCTAGGGTATCGTTTGTCTCACAACACTATTCTCCCAAGAGAATGGATGGTGGAATCATGGAATGATGGAATGCCTCTCATCTTTCTCCCCATCTATTAAATAGAGCAAACATTGGAAGGGGAACCACATGCACAGACTCCATGTGTCAACATGCAACTTTACTTCTTTCTTGTTTTATTTCTTATTTATATTTATTTAGAGCATGTAATTAAATTATTTTATTATTATTTATTATTTATTTACTATTACTATTTATTTATTTATTGTTTATTATTATTCAATATTATATTATATTATTTATTTATTTTAGTACTTATTATTTTATTATTTATTATTTATTATTAAGGGACATTACATTTATTTTGTTATTTATTACTTCAGGTAACAATCCTGACACCCTCTACTGAACTAGTATAACCAGCAGGCACTGAAAGTTTCACAACACCTAGGAAATCCCAAGACATCTTTGTCCTTTTTCCCACTTTCGAAATCAAGCATAAGCCTCCCACTTTCGGAATTAGGCATAAGCCTCCTCGGTCTATATCCTAGTCCAAAGTTGGCCCCAAGGTTCACATCTAACTCAGACCTCATCTACCCCCAAGGCCCCAAGGCAGGCATCCGGTACAGTGCTCAATGTCACCAGGCATCTCACAAGGTTGGCCCACTCCCTCCACAACTCACTAAGGCGCACAACCCCAGGCATCGAAGTCCTTACACCCCTATCAGACTTTGGCATCCCAATACAATACTAGGCACCTAGCCTAGAACATTAGGCACTTGGCCTCCTCAAGATGGTCCCATAGCCCTTCAAGAGATATCCATCAAGAGCTACACAAGATAAAGGAACCACTGGCACATGTAGTGTTGATTGAGTTTGTCCCCAACCCATATGGTGTTACTTATTCTCCCTCATGCGTATGGGCTCACACGAGATCATCAAATAAACCGGCCTTCTTGACCCATTCGTGGAGTCCTGTCAATCATCACACCTCAACATGCAGCCAATGCATTAGCTATACCATCATATTATCATAGAAAATAATCCACATGACATTCATCATTGTTGATCGCAACATTATGAATAATAACGAACTGCATACTCATGCATGTCATAAATTTGTACACAACTATCACATGCTTCACATCATGAAATACCATCATAAGTTATAACATCAACATATTTTCATCAAAGACATATCATGACTTCACATAATAAATGAACCACATGTCAATAAACGTCATATTATAGCATCATAATTCCTATGCCACGTTATGCATATCATATCCATCATGAGTATTCAACATTAAATACCTATCATCACGTAGTAAATGAATATGTCAATATATCTCGACATAACATTACAATGCCTATGCATATCATCATCATCATAAGGATACATCATCACTATTGTAACAACTATATAGATATGAACCACATGTGCATGATCACCCTCATACCATCATATCATGAAACATCATCAATATGAGAAACATCTCAATACTTATCAAATATAGAATAATACTCTATAAACATTCTTATCATAATTCATTAGAAAAATCAATTTCATTTACTTTACAAATATTCAACTGTGAAGTAAGATTATTCAACATCCATCTAGGATCTATGTTATCTCATTAGTGTTATTACAACAACCCAGAAATAAAAACATGTAATTAATTAGTTTGATCATGCGATTCGTAGTCAACATGCAATTTATTATCTAATTAAAATATGAGTGAAGAGAGAGACAACTTACCTGTGGAATGCTAGTTGAATTTTCTACCTACAACAAAGTCTTGGGGACGACTCTCCACACAACCGTAGGCTCAGTTGCACAAAATCTTGCTACAACTGGCCACCCCTGAGCCCTCAATCAACGTACTACTACCAGGGTATCCTTTGTCTCAAACACTATTCTCCCAAGAGAATGGATGGTGGAATCATGGAATG
The DNA here is from genome assembly GCA_000404065.3 of Pinus taeda. Lineage (NCBI taxonomy): Eukaryota > Viridiplantae > Streptophyta > Pinopsida > Pinales > Pinaceae > Pinus > Pinus taeda. The sequence goes on from APFE030859178.1 coordinate 19,865, forward strand.
ATGGAATGCCTCTCATTTTCCTCCCCATCTATTAAATAGAGCAAACATTGGAAGGGGAATCACATGCACACACTCCATGTGTCAACATGCAACTTTACTTCTTTCTTGTTTTATTCTTTTGTTTTTAATTTTTGATAGCTTTATTGATTTTCACTTCTTTCTTGTTTTATTTCTTATTTATATTTATTTAGAGCATGTAATTAAATTATTTTATTATTATTTATTATTTATTCACTATTTACTATTTTTATTTATTGTTTATTATTTATTATATTATATTATATTATTTACTATTTATTATTTATTATTTTTATTACTTATTATTTTTGTTATTTATTATCTTTATTATTTATTATTTATTATTAAGGGACAATACATACAGGGGTGTTTCATCTGTTTGGGCCCTTCCATCCCGCGTCTTCGCAGGGTCAGTCTGCATAGCAAATTCAGTTGCTTCCGGAATTCTTCAATCAACTTGAACATTTTCTTCAACATTCTTTTGGACAACAATGTCTGTATTGTGTTAGGCCATTTGAGTTCCTTGTGAAAAGATATAGGGCTCCTCAGTTTTTATGGCAGTATCTTCTCTCATAATTGGCTCAGTGTGGGTTTCTTTTGGACAAACCTCAAGAAACTCTGTTTGAGTCTCAGCATCCTTGGCAAAATATCATTTTGTTTGTGTTCCTGCAGTTTCCATTTCCACTTTGAATTTCATGGTTCTAGTTGCTTCATTTAACCCATATTTTAGCTTCCTAATTACTTGCTTCTATTTCCTCTGCTTTTTGAGCACCTTTTTAAGCCTAGCTCTATAGGGCTTTTCTCCTCTAGGGCCTCTGTTTGAAACTGTGTTATCCTCTTCTACTTGTACAAGTTGTACTATGTCATCATTAGGAATGTTCCCAATTGGAACTATGTTTTATGGTGTAATTTCTCCTTCCAACTCGTAATTATTATACATTTCGTTTTCAGGAGATCCCAATGCAATGGTATCTCTTGAACAATCATCATTGTCATGGTATTATCCTTGGTAGGCCTCATCCACAGGGAACTTTGAAAAGGGAAATTCACTTGGTTGATTGGCATCTCTCAAGTTTTCATCTTCAGGGTTTGCTTCTGCTGGGGGGTCCACTGGACTGGTGCCTACTGCTTGAGTTTCCTTTGTGTTGGTTGTTCCTTCATGTTCCTCAGCTTTGAGGGGTGTTTCCATAGTAGGAATTGACTTCCTCTATTCCTCCATGGCATCAATGCATGGTTGGGTTTGTTCATGAATGGAATTGTCAACAAGGGCCAACCAGTCAGGGGTGCAATTATGTTTTTCAATGTTCCCTGGCTGATCCCTACCTTCGGTAAACACTCCCATGTTTCCCAAAACCCTTGCCACTTCTGCCTCATAGTCTTGCAAAGGAGGGTATTGCGGATTAAGAGGAGGTGTGTGGGATGGTCTGGCTTCCTCTACTTGGATTGGGATGCGTCCCTGGGCTTTTACTAGCATGGAGCATCTATGCTTAGCTGATTCTAGGGGTGCATAGGAGCTCTTTCGTTTTAGTATTTTCTTTGGGCTTGGGGTTCTTGGCCCTTTCTGCTCTATTTCCTCATTTTTCGGGGGTTGAGCCAAGGTAGGATTTATGATATTGTCCCATGTTAGTTTTTGTTTTTCTAATCTATTTGTGATGATGAACTTAATTAACCCATGATGGCTGACTACACTATGTGGGTCCCTGGCTGTCCTTACTCTTCGAGAAACATCGTGTAATAGTGAACATAGATAAAATGGTCAATTAATTGAAATTATTTTCTTTAAAATGGCTAGAAGTTTCAGTTGTTGGGGCTTTCTCACATCATGCCAGCCGTCGCAGGTGATATATCTTTGGATGATGACTACCATCTCTTGCCACGATTTTTGCAACAAAGAAGGATGAATTCCTTCCCCTGTTCGTACTAGTTGCTCACCTAGGTCCTAAAATGCTTCAATTGTGTTGTATAAAAGGGTGCGTTTGTCTGCCCATTTCACCCCTTCTTCCAGAAGTTTGGTGACTTCACCCAAGACTTCTTCAGAAACCATCATGCTTATGCCTTTGACCACTGTACTACCGTTCTACAGATTTTGCAGAAATTTCAGCGTTAGCTCTTCATGAAATCCCTACAATCTGCTTAAATACTACTGCCAGCTAGCGTGTTCAAGGATTTTTCAAGCTTGATCCGACACCATCAATACTGGAGGTTCACTCCAGATTTCTCTTCTGCCCATAACTGCTGCACTTGAGGCTGGTTCTTAAGTATACAACTATGTTTTATCCCTGTAATGAAACACAACATCAATGTATATTACAACAACTATAAAGGAAATGACGCTACTTGGATAATTATTATTGTTTTTAGTTAAGTAGTTCATCCTATCAGCCATACTTAATGCAAAATTGTAGGTTCACATGTCCGCTATTCTTTGACCAATAAGAATTTTCTGCTAATTATTACACATTCATGCTCATCATGCAATTCATACTTTGGAGGTAATTCGAATGATTGTCACATGGTTATCCATAACTGAAATACGTGTCGTCCATACATAGGCCATCCCCCTTCTGATGAGAAAAGGGTGTCCACGTCCTTTTAGCATGCGGAAAACAGGCAAATAAACTATTGCGAAATAAATGCTGACAACCAATCTAAAGAACACATCACGTAAATCAATAAAGCATTTAAGCAATATCCGTTGTCAAACGTGAATTGGCCAAATCAAATAAAAACAACAATTTTAAGTCATTGTGTCAAACATCTTTACCATGAGCGGAATTAATCACATCAACATAATTGGCATTTTATGTTTAATGACTGTCATTTAATGCTTGGAGTTATGGAATATAATAAATATAGATTAAAGTCACCATGCTATTCGTCTTGTAAAGGTGCTACCAAATGGAATTTTTTGTTAGAATTAAAGTCATAGGTGATAAGAGGTAGATGTCATATGGAAATATAAGATAACACTCCAGTGCCACAAGCAGAGCCACTAATGCCAACAAGCATTCATAGCCTTGACAGGGTTGCTTTTTAAGCCTCCCAAATGAGCTAGAGTCCTTTCTATAGTTAATTTTTCTTTCTTTTGTCACAAAGAGACTACCATGTTGGCATGGTGACTAGATAACCATAGTGCCACTCACCAGGGTGTAACAAAAATGATCAGGCTGGCTCGTGATGAGACCCCCTATTCTTCTGACAAATTAATTATCGAGAAGGTCATTGCTTTGGTTTGGTATCCAAATTGGAACGTCACCAGTTACATCCTTATTGATGCCACCTCTACACCAAAACCAGATAAAATCGAAGCACCTGTGGCAAGTCTGCTCCAGATTTCAACCGACTCAATTCAAAAACCTCTGTTCTTCTTCTTTTCAAATGGAAGAAATCGTACCCGGAAATTGAAGAAATCGTCTGCAACCGTTCTCCTTTTTTAATTGAAAAAAAAAAACGTGCCCAGAACAGTTATACATAATAGTCTCGGTCACAATTAGATCACAGGAACTGTAAAATTAAATCTCCCCACCTAACCATTAAGCTGCATCCGCATCCATAATACTGTGCCGTGCCCATGGAGGTAACACGCAGGCTTAGACGCTGATATTCTGTCGGTTCTCCGTGGTAGTGGTTTCTGCAATAAACATGTGACACATGTCTGCAACAATCTTGAAAATTTTGTTGCTCAGTGTAACAATTGATTCAGAAAATAAACTGTTTCAACTATATCTGCAAACATTGAATGATTGATGTGCATGCTTCTACAGTGATAATACCAGCAGCATTCATCGAAATAAACATAGTTATGAATTAAATGACCAATCACCAATATTAAATCCACGCGCAGCTCCATAAAGCTTTAAAGAGAAATCGTGCCACCATCGGAGGGTCGATCCAAATCAACACAAGAAATGCAAGACTTGTCTTTGCCGAATGTGCGACAATGATGGCCTGACAATTGCCGCAAGCTTACAAACCTCCGGTATTCAACCACAGTTTGCTACTGTAACTTTTGTAACTTGTAATCAATTTCATTAAATCTGAATGTATATAAGCTCATCAATATGCTGTCCCTGGAAAGGCATGAGCAAATTCCCAAAGCAACTCTGTCTATGTTCCTTAAATCCACGCACAATCATTCTTCAAGACCAGACATTTCGACCATAAATCCTTTCAAGAAAACTGCGCTCATCAAACCAATTTCACCCACGGTTTTCAATTGTAGGCATACATATAAATGATTACAATTTATATAGAACAGTTATTCGGACAACACCACCCCTTCCTTCAATTTAATATGCACAAGAATTAAGGTAATAACCCTTTCTGCCACGGACACCTTAATACGCACAGTTCCGCATATGTCAACCAATATAGCAATACACGCACAGTAAATTAAACAAGCATAAGAGTTATCCATTAACCGTTGTCATAATTCTTATAGCAGTGGACGCCACGGCCTATACACACACTCAGCTCCTTGATCTACAAAGGACTGGCGCCACTGTACTAAATTGATCCTAAAGTGATTAATGAAATTTGTGCTGTGCATATAAACCATATACTCAGGATTCAACCGAATCGCCAATCGATATATAAAACCAGTGAATTCAAAGAACAGTTATATTCATACCAGCCTTTAAACGTTTGTAGGGAGCGCGCCAATGCAGTTATACACAGGCTTGAGCCACGTTTCACTGTCCACGGATGTTAGACAGTTCCGCTATCCACACAATAGGGAAAACCCCTCGATTCTGCCAGTTCATACCTTAACCAAGACTAAACACAAATTTAACTCATAACCATTACATCAGTTTCGCCATACCGAATGCATAATAAAAATTCAAGCCACTGGTGTTTTCTTTTATTATAGAACTGGCGGTACTACTCCATTCCTTAAACATATATATACATTGAACAGAATTAACTATAAATTTCACAACCAATCACCAAATGTATATATATAATCTAAAATCAAAACAATCACTTACAAACTTAAGTTGGCCAGATAAGTAGAACTGATGGCCCTTTACAAACAGCTCGAAGGCGTCCAACCAAGAAACCTCTCACACTCCTTGCTCTCACTCTCTCCTCTTTCTCACAAAAGCCCTCCTATTTATACAATTTAAAAAAATCATCTAATTAAATGCTTAATCACTAAAAATCCTCAACAAACCCCTAAATCTCTCAACATCCCTAAAGGATAGGTGTTTATCCCTAAAATCCTTAATTAATTAAATTTCCTCATATCCTTAACCAATTCTCTCATATCCTCTTAATTAATTAAGGATATTTACAAAATCCTCATCTTCTCCTATTTTAATAACAAATTAATTAATAAAATATAGAAATTGCCACACCCACTTTATCACTTATTTACAAATGAAAAACATGGTCTTGATGCTCCTGCATCAGACTCCCAATGTTGAAATTGACCATGATAACCTGATCATGTGTTCGGATTTGTGTATGCCTGGATCCCAGATTTTATTTTGTAATCCTTTCGTGTTTGTCGATTGCTTCACTGTTGTTGTCATCTGTTGTTGTCTTCCAGGTTTCCATATTTTGTGCTGTAGTGCTCCACTTGCTCTGCTCTTGCAATCTTTCACTGTCCTTCTCTTGTTGTCGCTCCTTTTCTTTCTTTTGGCTATCTTTCTCTGGGATGTCTTTATCATCAACCTCGTTATCAACTCAATTTCTTTGTCCAGTATGTCCTCTGTCTGCTGATTGTTTCCGTCCCTTGATTGCTCCTTTTCTGTTGCTGCTACTATACATGTTGCCTCACATGTTTCTCTAGCTGTTAATATGAATGTTGCGGCCTCCCAATCATCCTTTCCCTATGCAACATTCCTTTGCTCGTCGCCTTCTGCAATTTCTTCCTGATTATCATTTATGACAATCGCTTTGTCATCCTTCTTCGGCAACCTATCCTGGACATTCATCCTCTGTTCTTCCAATTTCCTCCTTTGGAAGTCCAATTCTCTATATAACTCAATAATTTTACTTGGAGTAGACTTTGGAAAGTTTACCCGATCTTCACATGGTCTTTCTTCTGCTAAATCGTCTTTAACATCTTTCAGTAGATGTTCTTCCTCTTCTTCCAAACCTGCAATCACACACAAATCGTTAGTTTTAAAATCACAAGACCTTATGGTCTTGTTTGATGCTTCAATCATGAAATCTTTGGGCTGCCTTGAATCATTCATATGATTCAACTCCTCTAGCTCTTCATCACTTTCAAAAAGTAATGGTCCACTCTCTGGGTAACATAACAAAACTTCAACATCTTCTTCACCATCTTCCTTTTGCTGTAGCTCAACTGTTTCGAGCTTCTCCATCCTCTGTTTGGCATCAAGAACTTGTTCAAGTTCCCTTATTTCCTTTATCAACTACAAATTTACCTGATGATTCCACTTCTCTTGTAGTCTCCGCCACCTCAATTTCTTCCTCATGACATAACCATGCTTCTGGGTTTCCTCATTTCTTTGCAACATCTCCATTAACACCTCAAACTGAACTGCTATCTCAGCCTTCTCCCTTTCATATTCCTCTTTGCTTAACTGTCTCTGTATGCCAACTGCTTTGGCATCCTTCTCCTTCTGTCCTCTGCTGTGGTTGATTTCAGAACCTTTGTGACGACTGTCACTAGTCATCATCCTTTCCATCTCTATGAGTTGTACTAAAGCCTCTTCAGCAGCAAGTCCTATCTTGCCGCCACTTACCTCACCAAGCCCTCTTCACTTGGTCTTTTGGCAAGCAATTGGTTCTATCTCCGGAACCTCCTTTGAGCACTTCTCTTTGCTCTTCCTGGCTTCAACTCATCTCCTTGTTTACAACTGTCTTCCTTATCCAATCTCTATTGGATTTCCTCAAGGTTCTACCACACCTATGTTTCACCTAGAAACTTTCACCAGCTTCCTTTATCTGTTAGTTGCAATAATATTTCAATGCAAAGACTACAATATTCCAAAATTCAAAACCTGCATTTCCAATTCAGATTTACACACTTCCACACCACATATGTGCCTTCAAACTCAAACTCAAATCTTGTATATACGCCTTCAATATGAGATTCAACGACCAATCAAACAAGTGCGCCCATATTTACATTCAACTCAGAACAAATGCGGATTCCAATATAAAGCTCTAATTAAATAATGCCATAGCCAATATTTATTAGATCTGTCCTTCCTAACATATCACAATAGCGCAAGGAATCCACAATAAACCTGGATATGCTAACAAAAGGGATTACCTCAACAAGGCCTCTGCAAATTTTGTCTTAATCCCTTCTCACTGCTCGGAATTCTGGAATGAATTCTCAATTGTGTTTCCTGCAATTTCTTGGACACTCCACACTCTTCCAACTCCGGATCTCAACCAGATCTAAGGGCGGCGGCATTACATAAACACCGCCTCAACGTTTCAACTCTATTTAAAAATACCAATCCCTGGTATTTTCAAAATACTTTTCATCTCAACCATTTCATAAGCATCAAATTGTCAAACAATAAATATTCAAATCTGTTTGCACAATCCACATTCCATACCTCGTTTATTCAATCACCATTACAATCAGCTCTTTATAAACCGGATAAAATTTTGTTTAAATAATGCCATTAAAATATCTTAACAAACGCCTTTGCAAATTCACCCAACTCTACCTGCAATTAAGTCGAAGTTTAACTGTTCCTTCATGCCTTGCGCCTTCAATTTTTGGACTCGACCTTTGGGATTAGGCCGTCTCTAATGTGATGATTTCTTTCAACATTTCCACACGCACTCTGCATTCCCTTTTGAATCTTGATGCTTTCCATCACTTTTCTTGGGCGCTCTATTCGAATGCAATCATACATTCATCTTCAGAATAGTAATTTAGACCTGCGTTTTATCATGACTCAACAGACATGGTTATTCAATCAAACGCTATTCAACCATCAATCCCAATTCAACATTAAACAAACCACTCATTTCAACAGAACTTGGCTCTGATACCAAAAAAATGATGCCACCTCTACACCAAAACCAGATAAAATCGAAGCACCTGTGGCAAGTCTGCTCCAGATTTCAACCGACTCAATTCAAAAACCTCTGTTCTTCTTCTTTTCAAATGGAAAAAATCGTACCCGGAAATTGAAGAAATCGTCTGCAACCGTTCTCCTTTTTTAATTGAAAAAAAAAAAACGTGCCCGGAACAGTTATACATAATAGTCTCGGTCACAATTAGATCACAGGAACTGTAAAATTAAATCTCCCCACCTAACCATTAAGCTACATCCGCATCCATAATACTGTGCCGTGCCCATGGAGGTAACGCGCAGGCTTAGACGCTGATATTCTGCCGGTTCTCCGTGGTAGTGGTTTCTGCAATAAACATGTGACACATGTCTGCAACAATCTTGAAAATTCTGTTGCTCAGTGTAACAATTGATTCAGAAAATAAACTGTTTCAACTATATCTGCAAACATTGAATGATTGATGTGCATGCTTCTACAGTGATAATACCAGCGACATTCATCGAAATAAACATAGTTATGAATTAAATGACCAATCACCAATATTAAATCCACGCGCAGCTCCATAAAGCTTTAAAGAGAAATCGTGCCACCATCGGAGGGTCGATCCAAATCAACACAAGAAATGCAAGACTTGTCTTTGCCGAATGTGCGACAATGATGGCCTGACAATTGCCGCAAGCTTACAAACCTCCGGTATTCAACCACAGTTCGCTACTGTAACTTCTGTAACTTGTAATCAATTTCATTAAATCTGAATGTATATAAGCTCATCAATATGCTGTCCCTGGAAAGGCATGAGCAAATTCCCAAAGCAACTCTGTCTATGTTCCTTAAATCCACGCACAATCATTCTTCAAGACCAGACATTTCGACCATAAATCCTTTCAAGAAAACTGCGCTCATCAAACCAATTTCACCCACGGTTTTCAATTGTAGGCATACATATAAATGATTACAATTTATATAGAACAGTTATTCGGACAACACCACCCCTTCCTTCAATTTAATATGCACAAGAATTAAGGTAATAACCCTTTCTGCCGCGGACACCTTAATACGCACAGTTCCACATATGTCAACCAATATAGCAATACACGCACAGTAAATTAAACAAGCATAAGAGTTATCCATGAACCGTTGTCATAATTCTTATAGCAGTGGACGCCACGGCCTATACACACACTCAGCTCCTTGATCTACAAAGGACTGGCGCCACTGTACTAAATTGATCCTAAAGTGATTAATGAAATTTGCGCTGTGCATATAAACCATATACTCAGGATTCAACCGAATCGCCAATCGATATATAAAACCAGTGAATTCAAAGAACAGTTATATTCATACCAGCCTTTAAACGTTTGTAGGGAGTGCGCCAATGCAGTTATACACAGGCTTGAGCCACGTTTCACTGTCCACGGATGTTAGACAGTTACGCTGTCCACACAATAGGGAAAACCCCTCGATTCTGCCAGTTCATACCTTAACCAAGACTAAACACAAATTTAACTCATAACCATTACATCAGTTTCGCCATACCGAATGCATAATAAAAATTCAAGCCACTGGTGTTTTCTTTTATTATAGAACTGGCGGTACTACTCCATTCCTTAAACATATATATACATTGAACAGAATTAACTATAAATTTCACAACCAATCACCAAATGTATATATATAATCTAAAATCAAAACAATCACTTACAAACTTAAGTTGGCCAGATAAGTAGAACTGATGGCCCTTTACAAACAGCCCGAAGGCGTCCAACCAAGAAACCTCTCACACTCCCTGCTCTCACTCTCTCCTCTTTCTCACAAAAGCCCTCCTATTTATACAATTTAAAAAAATCATCTAATTAAATGCTTAATCACTAAAAATCCTCAACAAACCCCTAAATCTCTCAACATCCCTAAAGGATAGGTGTTTATCCCTAAAATCCTTAATTAATTAAATTTCCTCATATCCTTAACCAATTCTCTCATATCCTCTTAATTAATTAAGGATATTTACAAAATCCTCATCTTCTCCTATTTTAATAACAAATTAATTAATAAAATATAGAAATTGCCACACCCACTTTATCACTTATTTACAAATGAAAAACATGGTCTTGATGCTCCTGCATCACTTATGATCATGGTAGACTGGCTCATGATGAGACCCCCTATCCTCTTTGGACAAAGTTTTAAGCATTTTTCTATTTTATTTTTCTTTTGGAATTTTTCTTGTAGAAAAAGGGAGGCTCATTATCTCCTTAAGAGTCAGGGATGGTGTAAGAAGTAAGAAGATGCTAATGGAAGTGTTATAATCTTATCCCCTTAACATTATATCGATGAGTTTTATCCATTTGGAAGTATAAACATAAGCCAACATGGATTAAGAATAATGAATCATTTCATGATGTGTCCAAAAGAAAAGATGTTCATATAGCCATTAGAAAGATACACCATATTAGCTTATGGATAAAGGTAAGCAACAAAAGGATTTTACAAGTCATAATGATATTGTTATTACCATTTTTCTTTAGAAGTGGCAACAAATCAATGCAAATGATGCTTATTTGTAATACAAAAGAAGAAGAAAATGGCATAATGATCAAGAGAAAAATGAGAAAAAAACACCATTTAGCTCTTAAAAGGTGTGGTTCAATCGATTGAACGAAAATCGTTCAATCATTTGAACAGAAAAATCAAAAATAGAAAATAAAAAGTGTTGTTCAATTGATTGAACGACAATCGTTCAATCATTTGCACATTGTAATCAATCAAAAACAAAAATGTTTTTCAATTAATTGAACGACAATCGTTCAGTTGTTAGAACGGTGAAATCAAAATAAAAACAAAGTGTGTTGTTCAATCAATTGAACAATAGGTGTTCAATGGTTTGAACAACAAAAAACAACAAGGAAAGTATGTTGTTCTATTAATTGAATGACAATCGTTCAATCATTTGAGCAGCGAAAATAAATAAGAAAAAAATGCATTGTTCGATCAATTGAACGACAGTCATTCAATAGTTTGAGCAACAAAAACAAATAAGAAAATTTGCGTTGTTCAATCAAGTGAACAACAATCGTTCAATAGTTTGAACAATGAAAGCAAAATAAGATAAATTGCATTGTTCAATCAATTGAATGAAAATCCTTCAATAGTTTGAAAAGCAAAAACAAATGAAAGGAAAATGTGTTGTTCAATCAATTGAACAACAAACGTTCACTTGTTTGAACAACAAATAACAAAAGGAACATGTGTTTTTCAATCAATTGAACAACAAACATTCAATTGTTTGAACAACGTAAAAACAACAAAGGAAAATGTGTTGTTCAATCAATTAAACGACAAACATTCAATTGTTTGAACAACGTAAAACAAGAAACTAAAATGTGTTGTTCAATCAATTGAACAGAAAACGTTCAATTGTTTGAACAATGTTAAACAGGAAAGGGCAATGTGTTGTTCAATCAATTGAATGACAAACGTTCAATTGTTTGAATAGCGAAAAACAACCAAGGAAAATGTTCTTTTCAATCAATTGAATGACAAACATTCAATTGCTTGAACAATGAGTTATAAAAAGAAAAATGTGTTGTTCAATCAATTGAACGAAAAACGTTCAATTGTTTGAACATCAAATTACAAAAGAGGAAAAAATGTGATGTTCAATCAATTGAATGGCAAGCGTTTAATTGTTTGAACAACAAAAAAAAGAAGAGAAAAATGAAACTAAAAAATTCATATTTACATGGTGATGCCTACAAAGGTATGTACAATATTTACACTTTCTCAAGCAATTTCAATTTTTTAAAGAAAAAACTACTGGGTTATTATTCCCTGTAGCTAGAATTTGCATGGAGGGGTCTTCTATGGGGTAAAATGCACGCGATGAAAACTACCCTCAAAGGCCTTCCTGGACCTTCGATAGACTATAATATTATCTGCAAAAGCTACCAAGTTACACACATGTTCATCTATCAAACATAAATTGACAAGCTATGGAAAGAGGATCACCTCTCCTTCTAGATCTGCTTGGGGATCTCCATGCGGCAAGAAGAACTCCTTCAACGCTAGCTCGAAGACAATTCCTACACAAAGGACGAGGAAAACCAGTCACAACATACGCTCTTGAAAACTAATGTAAGAATCCACAATAAACATGTATTAGTGTATAACTTAACTGCTCATCTCGACAAGCATCAGAATGAACAAATAAATGAACAATATTACCGACACTTTGGAGTAGGGAACATAACTGCATTTCTATATTCAGAATGGAAGAGTGATTATAACCATCTGTTGTATCAGCCTTCCTTACTCCTTCTTCCTCTCTCTTTCTCCCTCTTTCAACTAGCTTCTTCAAGAATATGACAGTTTCACAACAGCTCAATGGGATATCCTTCTAAATGCTTTGACCCTTTTGCAATGGCCCTCTCGCTGCTTATGTAGCAATTGAATTATGGCTGCCAAGCTCCTCCTAGAGTTCATTAGGGCAAAAGCCATGAACTTGCCCCGTTTAAAAGCTTTTTCCCATTTGCCTTCATTCTCAGAATGAAATTTCTCCAAATATCTTGATTTTTGGAGTTTCCTTGCTTTTCTTGAGCAAGTTTAGGGATTTGCTATCTAGATATTTATGAGCAGATTTTTTGGCCTAACCTTCTGAACATCCCTTAAGTTCACTAACGCTCCCCTTGGTCTAACAACATGAGTTAGCAGGGTGACTAACGCTCCTTTATGATTGGTAAGAAGCTTTATAAAGCAGGTTGATAGTGTATAGAGAGCGTTAGTATGGATTCCAGACCTGCAATTATGGTCTTTGCTTCAGTCATCTTGTCTTGGCCGAAATAATTTATGAAAAACAAACTGCAATTTGCTGTCAAAATCTTTGTAGAGAGAGAGAAGTTTCGGGCGGCAAGGAAAACTTGATAAAACATAGATACATATATATAATCTACTAAAATCATGTCCTGAGTCGGGCATTCCCATGCTCAGTAGCTATGTCAGAGTAATTTTCTCATTTGTGATATAATAATGCTGGTTGCCAATATGGCACAAGGTGGGTCTAGTGGCATAATAGATCATTCTGAAATAGTTGTCTCCAAGGAACAATATCCGTAGCTTGGGAGAGGAAACAAGGTTGAATGATGCAAGCCTCTACCCAAGGTCTTGATTCTCGCTTCACCGAACATCATAGATAGGTACATGTGATAAGATGTGTTGATGTCGAACATGCACGAAATCATTTGATTACTAGTAAATAATGGAGACCGTTAATAGATTCGAGAAAGGCCATCGATAATGGTGATGGTCTCCAAGATGAACAGTGCAAACTAGCGAGTGTGAAAAATTTCTTTGTCGTCGAACACTCGTAGAGTCACTTAACTAGGAGCTAATAATGAAAACCCATGATCAAACACAAGGTAACCTGCCACTAATGTCTGCAAGTACCAAGGCACTGAATGTGTTTCTGGGTTATCTTCCTAGATAGAGTGTTGAAGTCGATAAGAAGAAACCTGTTGAAAGGTAGGCAATGCCGTGTCCTACATCAGCCGACACGAAACCGGACAAGAATGATTTTGTTTTTTGAGGAATCTTTTGAGAATTTGGGTCTAAACAATAGAGGGCATGATGAAAGCATATGTAGGATCGGTTGATAGTGGAAACAAATGGGGACCCTTGAACAATATAAGGCATGACAACGGTTTTAACCAGATAGCACTAGACTCATGAACACTATAGAGTGTTTAAGATACAGAGATGCAATTGAATCAGGGTATATAGGCTAAAATCTCATAGGATGGTAGGATTCATATTGAGAGGCTATCAAAATTAAGGTTTATCTAAGGGAGTTCCATGTTCAAGGGAACGATTGCTACCAAACCACACTTTCAAATACGTAATACAGTTGTATTGTCCACTTTCCCTGTCTGATTTTTTAATGAGTCAAGATGGGTAAACTCATCAATATTTTCATGTTTAAAGAGTCTAAAAATGATCGCAAAAAGAACGACTCTTTGCCCTATCTAATTAGTTTAATGAGTCTAGATAGGCAAACTCGTCGATTTTTCATGTTTTAAGAGTCTGAAAAGTATTGTAAAAATAACAACTCTATATCTTGTTTGTGTTTTTAAAGAGTCCAGACTAGATAACTCGATGGTATTTTCATGTTTAGAGAGTCTGAAAAGATCGTAAAGAGAGACTCCATGGTGGTCCCTTTTTCATAGTTGTTAACTGGGTGTGAAAAAAGGTTAATAGTATACTCAGATCAGTTACTTTTCTGTCTTTTAATCTATTGAACCCAGATAAAGAGAAACCTTTTTCGAATAGATGTTGTCCTCATTTTGTTACAAGTACGAGGCGATGGACTAAACTCACGTTTTATCGTGAAATTTTAATGAGCCCAGTAACAAAAGTTAGGATATTTTAGCTTTTAACGAGAAAGAAAAAGTACCTAAAAGAATGCTCAGGTCATCTTTAGCAAGTTTAACGAGCAGTAAGACATAGCTCGGGATTTTTTCGATTCAAAGAGTGAGAAGAAAAGCGCCTAAAAAGAATGCTCTTTTGTTCTTTTTTAGTTTATGAGCTGGAAAAAGATCGAAAAAGAGTTTCTTAGAGCATCGTTGCATATATTTAATGAGTGCAAATGATGAAAAACTTAGAGATGTTTATTTTTTTTAAAGAGCAATAAAATATCACAAAAAGTGCTCTGGCCATCGTTGCATATTTTTAATGAATGCAATGATGAAAACTCGGGGATGTTTATATTTTTTAAAGAGTGATAAAATATCCCTAAAAGTGCTCTATCAATCGCAATATATATGTTTAACGAGCTCCACAACAAAAAAATCAGAGATGTTTATATTTTTTTAAAGAGCCTAAAATGTCTCCAAAAGTGCTCTAATGAGAATTACGTGCAACTTTTACTGCTTTTCATTCCTGAAATTACTTTCATCAAAAGCGGTAAAAAGTATACAAAAACAGCAATTCCTATTATCTGGGTTCATGCATGATAAAAAATCATGGAGAATGGACTAATTCCTCTTTAATGATTTTCAAAAAATCATGTCTCTTAAAGTTATATAAGGAGATGCTTTGAGCTTTCACATGCATCATTTTCATTATTTTGAAGTTTTGTGAGAGCTTGCTGGAGCTAAAGAGGAGCAGATTTTTTGTGGACCATTGCAGGAGATCCGGGCAACCATTCGATGTGCCGTCAGTCCCAGGTGAGAGATAAAACCTTGCTCTATGCCTTCCTAAACCTTTTCTAACAATTTTATGGGTGGAATTTTGCAGGTCCAAGGTGCCCTAGAGCCCTATTTGATAAGTAATGCCCTCCAGATGGCCAGTAGAGAGCGTTAAACGCTTTGTACGAGCCACTTGAGGGCATTAATCCTCCTTGTGCAGTACTAGGGGGAGCGTTAGGGCTGTAGGGCACAGTTAAAACCCTCATGCATGGATCCCTTAAGTTATTTTGCTCCATTTTAACTGTTTTTAGGGTTATTTTGTGCAGGTTTCACGCTAAAACGACTCACCTATGGAGAGAACGGGCCCATGATAATGAGGAATTGCTGATGCGAAATGATCCAGCATGCATACTTGCATTGTGCTGCTGTGGTTTGTTGAAGTATGCAAAGCTAGAGTTGATGAAAGGACAGGAGGATTTACTGAGATGGATCATACAGCGCTGGGATGAACATGAGTAAGTGTTCAGGATTGGAGATTGGGAGCTGGCGATTGATTGGGATGACATTTACTTTTTGACTGGTTTATCATGTCGTGGGGCACAAGCAAACCTCATCGGTGGTAGGTCAAATCCATGATCTACTTCAGAGCTGGTACAGATCTACTGCATCCCTAAGAGTGGACTAGTCAGCAACAGAGTCCCTATAGAGAGGATTCGATCTCGGTCTATGAGGGCTGTTTTATAGTTAATTGTGTGATTGGCGGGGTCAAAAAGTCCCCACGTAGCAACAAAAGCCCAATTCGCTGTGTCCAACCTTAGGTGTTCAACTGGTGTGAAGCAATGCTTCAGCAGTTGAAGGCAGAATTGACAGCATGCAAGACCTGTACCCAACACAGTTTTGGGTACAGTACCATCATAATCTCATTTTTCCTTGAGAGGGTACTTTTCATGTGCCCACGGGTGAGCTTAGGTCTCTTTGATTTGAGGGAGCCAGGGCAGGGTCACTGGTCATCACTTGATCCTCGCACAAGAGGAGGACCGCTCTGGCACTTCTTTGACAAAGACTTCTTCCAGTGGCTCCATAGCCATATTGTGATTGTTGATGACTACGCCTATGAAGGCATGGAATTTACCGATGATCCAAACTTGATGCTACCACCCAGGATCAACTGGGGTCCTCAAGGTGAGAATAATTTTGATAGTACTTAAGTATTTTTGCGCTTTTGAATGTATATGTAATGTTTTTTAATGGTGAAATAAGAATTGAAATGAAACATTTATGCTTAACGCAAATGTGGCACCAGTACTACCTGCAGGTGAACCTCGCTATGTGCGACGAGGCAGCCAACTACTTGCTGGAGGGGGTGATGCCGACAGTCTTTGCGAGGTTCTAAGGGACCTAGAGGGTTTGACTATGGGTGTCCCCCCCCCCCCCTTCCTATGAGGGAGATTCCCGCTCATATGCAGCGATACACCATTGGTGTACCTGAGTGGTTTCTAGTTCCTCTTCGGAGGGTAGCTAGCACTATTTTAGATTTTCTGGAGCAATAGGCTCATTTTAGTAGGTGTTTTGGTGTAGCCATATGAGTGTTTGTATCTAGGATTTGAGCCATTTTGTACTTAAATCATCCAAGTTTTGGAATATTTTGATTTAAAAAACTGGATTTCGATTTATATATATAAAGATATTTTTGGTATTTTGGTGGTGTAAATGTGTTTTTAAATGTTTTTTGTAACAAATTTTTAACTTTAGTAAATGTTTTAGTTCTCATGCATGCTGCTATAACAAATGAGACAAATGCCAATCCAATACATAGTTAGCTAACAAATCAGCAACTATATTTAATTCTCTAGGAACATGCTCATATGTGATTACTTCAAATTGACGTTCCAAGAGTCGCACCCTTAGATAGTTACGTAACAAGGCTGGATTACAGACGTGATAATGGTTTGTCAATTGCATAACGACTAGATAGGAGTCTAACCTGACCACCAGATTGGAGATGCCCCTTGATGATGCTTCCATGAGAAGCAAAATGACAGACATGTACTCGGCAATATTGTTGTTGGCGGTACCAAGAAAGACCCCCCGGAGCAAAATAATTTCGACTCGGGTGTATAGATGACCCAAGCAGCTGATGCAATGTGTCGTGTGTGACGACTGGCATCATCCGCGTATCCTATGTATGCTAAGGGCAACGACGACATTTTCATTGCGAGAAGAATGCATGAGACAAGTACTCCACTAAATAACAAAACAATCCAATCACATCAAAAAGGTAAGCAAAACTTATGAATACATAAAATTACAAAGCACATGCCCAATGCAATTCTAGACACAATACTTTTTTAGATAAAGCTCGTATGTGGGCTCCTTGAGTGGGATTCCATCCAAGTCCTGCAATTCATATGCCCTTGATGGGAGGACTTTTGTTATGACATAGGGACCTAGCCAAGTGGGTCGAAGTGTGCATGCCTCCAAGAGGTTATCTTTTGGATGATAGAATGATATGAAGTCGTCCTCTTGGAAATAACAAAACCTACCCTCTTTCACAAATTGGGTTTGTACCCACTCCTTGTGAGCTACGAGTGCTAAATCGGCAACTAGATGGGTTTCATCCAGATGTTTGAGGTATAGTAGGTGTTCTTCTTCGGCAGTGGGACTGGGCATGGGTTCAATGACTATTTCAAGGGAAGGAAATGGCCACCCATTTTGTTTTGCCTCGTCGTAAATTTGGATCTCATCCACGACAAATGACGGATTGAATTCAGGCATTTCCTTGTGAGACCAAACAACTTCATCATGGAATTCCTCATGTAGGTAGGTGGAGCTTGCAATTTCCTCGGGACTGCAATCTGCTTGCATCTGGGTGTCTTCCATGATGTCTGTCATGACTGAAATATCTATGGGAAATGACCTGGAAGTGTCATCCATATTTTCTTCCACCCCAAAAGTTTGGATGCTTGTATAGGGCGGGGAAATGATTTTGTTTGTGGCAGAGAACAGGACTTGAAGAGGCATCATGTCCAAATCTGATTTCAGACCCCAAAGATGCCAATCCTCCCAATGTTGCTCTCCAAAACTCATGATTTCTCGAACGGCTTCATCCGTAGGTATGAGGTGATTGAATGGATCTAAAGAAGGAGTGGTTATAGGAAGGGGGGTGGTACCATCGGTGAGAGCCAAAATGACTAGAGATGTGGATGCAGATTGAATGCCTTGGTAGGTTGATTTAGATGGTGACAGCGGCATTTGGTCTCTGAATGTGTCAAGGTCTAAAGGCGTTGTTAGGATCTAGGGATCGATTGGTTCATGAGGAATTGATGAAAGCATGTTGATTGATTGTGAAACCTGCGGTGGATGAAGAGGAAAACAACCCATCAAGGAGGAAGCCTTCAACAGACTGGTACCTAAACTGACAAAACTGTCAGTTACACCTCCTACTAGGGGTATGGAGCCACTTGGTAAGGTGAATAATTGGGGGTGCAGAAAGACAATTGATCCACTATAATGACCTTTCCATCCAATGGACATAGGATGATATGAAAGATAGTGGATACGACGGTCGTCATGGCATATGTCCAACTGCAACCCAGCAACAGATTATAGTTGAGTTTCTTGTCCACAACTTCTACGTCCACTGTTACTATTTTCCCAGCCAAAGTGATGGGAAAACTGGCTAGGTATCCTTTTGGGACAAAGGTGTGGCCATCGAAAGCTTTAAGAGAGTTCAACAGCTGGGATAGTGTTGGGAAATGCAGGGTGAGCCAACATGAAGCCGACATGACGCAAGTTGAAGCACCTTCGTTGATGATAGTTCAATGTATACCTTTACCTTTTGAAGTGATATGCACCTGAAATGCAAGCTACTGGGAAAGGGGAGGTCTACACTTGTCCATGTCGAAAATACCAAGCATGGAATCCGTAGGGTCAATACCCCCGATAGCCGAAAGAAAAGATTTCATTGGTTAGGGCATGTTTGTAATACTTCGAGCGCCAACATAGCCGACAACGCTTGCACCAAATCCTCTACTATGTTGTAGTGTTGGGTGGCAGTGCAAATATATTGTGTGTTGTGCATCGAAGTGCCCCCCTAGGGGGTCAAATTACAAAGTCCTCAACTAGCCTTTTGATATGAAGATCGTTGGGTGGCAAGGGGTTTTGACCTGAGGATGGTTCTTTTGCTGGAGCAACAGGAGCTCCATAAGATTTGGCTCTTGTGGCTAGTTCTAACGTTTCAAATGTGTAAATGGTAGAACTTCCTTCACTAGCTGAAGGATGTTGCGAACCGGCGCTACCCCCTAATGTGGGTTGCAGTTGGTTGGCAATGAAATTTTGTTGTTGTTGAGTAGGAAAAGGATTTCTAAGGACAGCAGGTGCCTTACCAGATCTCTCTTGGCAAGGTAATTTGTGCATTCTTGAAGACGCAGACAACGCTAGGTTACATGGTCTTCAAGATAGAGTTTTCATGAATATTTGGTGCCTTTATCCTTTTCCTCATCAGTAGGTGCACCAACCTTCTATTTTGGGTTGGGCTACTTAGATGACTGCTCTTTAGAAGGAGTAGTCTTGTTCTTATTCTTCTTGTTATTTCCACTGGATTTCTGTGTAGACTGCACAGAGTTTATCGCAGTGGTAGGAAGAATAGTCACTTTGGTAGAGGGGTCCACTTCCAGCTTGGTAATGGAACCACTGAGTTGTTTTATAGCGACTCCAGAGGTTGTGCCGACAATCTCGTCGACGTGCACTCCAGGGTGCTGAGTGGTTAGAGGATTAGGGTTAGGGGATTATGTCGTAGAGAGTGCCATACTGTGAATAAATCAAATCTAAGTGCTAGGAACGACGTACAGATTGGTCTTCTGTGACTGTACCACCTAGAGCAACATATCGAGCGATTTGTGGGAGTAACGACATACAAAACTAGTTCGTTAAGAGAAAATCAGGGATGGGAGCTTTGATTAACCTCCACCTACATCTCCATTCATGGATATGATCGGAGATGTGGGTGGTGGTATCCTGATGAAATGAAGTAAGGAGCTATGTCCTTGTCTCATAGCGGATAGGTCACTGGAAGTGCTTTACGAACTCCATCGCTAAAGCGTCAAAGGTATTTACTTACGTGCGTGGTAACTCAATATACCATTTCGCGGCATTTCCAATGAGCATGTGGGGAAAAAGATGTAATTGGACACTATCATCCACCATAGATTTTGAAACACACTAGAGATGGTAAGTGGTGACATGGGTGCGTGGATCCTTCCCTTATTTTTTGTCGAACTTTGGAATGTCTGTCGGTATTTTATGCGGGATCAGCGACCATTGTAAGTTGTGGTAGATGGGATCGTTTATCAATTTGTATAAGTCAGGAATATCAAAAATTTCCAAAAATGGAAGATTGTTGGGTGTCCTCGACTTGGACCATGGTGATGACGGATGATTTGAGGATCTTTGTGCTCCTCCCATCGTTTGGTTCCCCATAGTGTACATGGGTTGTGTGGTGTAGTAGTTACTTTGCGGTATGGGTTGTAGAGTGGATTTCCATGAGGATTTTGATACTAGGGTATGAAATTGCCCCAAGTATAAGCAGAGCCCCCTTGACTCATCTGAGTGTATGAGTAGGGTGCCCCCATGGATTGGTTGGGAATCCCTTGTGGATTCCTAACCGACACAGAACTAACCATATGGCTTTGATTGACAGAGGGAACACTCATGTCAATTAGCGACTATCCATGCATGCCTGAGAATGGAGAGTGAACTGTCACATTCCCCACTAACATGTGCATATTGGGAACCATCCCAGATATCTGAATCTGGGGGTTGGAACTGTACATTGGCGGCCAACCTTATTGTTGGTAAACTGAACTGCACCCATAGTGCCACATTGAGTGTTGGAGCACTATATGTGGCACTAGTCGAAGGTATGCTTTGTGGCACCATAGGAGTGGAACCTGACATCTGCTTGGTTCTACTTATAGAGGGTGTTATCTGAGTTGTTGTACCTGGGACAAAAGGGATAGTAGGATTCCACATTATCAGTGTTGTGATAACCATCGACTAGGGAAGTGGTAGAGAACCAAGAATGTCTCTATAATTCCACAACCCTTGAGGCGTCGACTTGATAGATGGGAAAGTTCCACCTACTGAAGAAGGAAGTACAGGTACCACGGGAGCAACGATAGGATCTGACAGATTTGTAAGTGGAGTGCTAAAGTGAGGAAGAAATCCTCCGGCAAACTGGAATCGTCGATCGTCCACACAGGTCCCATGTGCAATTTAGGAGACTAATTCCTTGAATATGATGAATCAGAGTCAGTGGAACTTGGTGGATCCTCCACAATGAGTGGAGGAAGTCCTAACAATCATCTGGATTGACTATGAGGGTCGGATGTAGCCACAGTGACTGATAAGTTTTATCAAATAGATTTTAATGTGATATTCTTTAAAGTCTCAAAAATGATAGCACTCAGGTACCTAGAAAGAAAAAATACACTAAATATGTCAATCAGCAAATAGAGGGAATTTACCTCATCTGATAAGCACCGATTACTGGAGATGAAACCCAGTCTCTCAATGAATAACAGAGAAGGATGGCCAAATGTACGGTTACGGTTACTTTTGAACTTTGCCCAAACCTTAGATTGAGGGGCCAAGTACTCTCATGAAGATGAGCACCCTCCCAAAAACTGAAGACAAAGTAGATCCGTCCATTTTAGGTACCAGGATAGCCCGTCCCAGTCACCTTGTGTAAGTACCTAGAAGTTTTGGCCACTACAGATACCTCAAATCACATATATTACCAGGGGGGACATAGTTGTAGACAACACATTGTGTGGGCAAGATACTTGAGTCCTCGACTCGGTTCCGAAATCCTCGAAGGGACCCCCAATACACAGAATGCCCAAAGGATTTGTAAGAGAAGTGCACTACCTTCAATTACAATCTGATGTTGTGTAGTATTTCACTCCGTTGTTAGTGGAGTGGTCCTGGTAATATGAGTGAAGAAGGACTTTTCACTCGTTAATGACACTAGTTTTTATTTTCAACCTTGGGCACTTCACTCACATGCTTATCCCAAGGTCATAATCTAGCTAATGTTGGTTTTCTCAAAAGAGTAACTGATTGATTTTAATGTAAATTTTAGTGTACTTGATTATTTGTCTTCAGTAGGGCTGTTGACATATGAATATGGTGAGACTCTTGACTCAATAAACCATGCAGAACAATGCTCTGATTTTTTTTTTCAATTTCTTATGCAAACAAGTCTTATTCTACACATTCATCTTTTCACATATTCATGGATTGGTCAGTGCATCTAAAGCCATTCAACACTTGCATAACCGAAAGATTATTTTCCCAATATTTCGTAACAACTACTAAAAACAAAAATGAAGCAGCTTACAACTATTTTGACAGAAGGATGAATACAGTTTATCAGTCTTTCTCTAAAAAAAAGGTATTTTAAGAGAGAAAAACTAAAACATTTTCTTAAAAATAAATTCTCAAGACACCAAATTTGTTAACATGATAGTGTTGTAGATATTACTTTAGCCCCTAAGACAATCCCCCCCCCCCCTTTTGGTCCACAAAATCTTCTAGAAAACATGGAAATGGCAGACTAACGCTCTGTTTCTTTGTAAACAAAGAGTTAGTTGGGCCACTAACTATTATCGGGAAAACTAGTGTCCATCCAGAGCTGCTAGTCCCACTAAGATGGATATCTATCTTAGAAACAAACAAACTAAAGTTACTTGTGTTTTCCTTTATGAGAGATAGATGAGAGAGAAGTAGAGAGTAACATCCTCAGTCTTTCACTTGGCTCCTTGCTTGTTTCCTCCCTCCTTTGATAGAGCTTCGCCACTCCTTCCTTACTTGTCCCGCTTCAAAGAACACTTGTAGAGTCAAAGCAGCATAATACCATCAAAGCATAGAGATCTATAACCATAAACAATATAAGATTAGATGTATATTAACCATACAAATGCATATACCAATACAAGATTTAGAAATATACAAGAATACAGAGGAAAACTCAAATAGCTTTATCGATAGAAGTAGTAGAAGAGCTTATTACGACCCATTGGTCTGACCCAGTGCCATCCTCCCAGCATGAAAGCCCACTTCACCTCATCAAAAGCTTAGATCACTCAACAATACAATGTTGCACAAAGAAACCAACAACACTTCCTTAAAAAATACAAAATTCCAGCCTCTTGGATCTCTAGGATGAGGGATCCATATATAGATATTTGCAGGTGGGTGCATTAGCTTCTAGGATTTTGATTAGTGTCATTTCTCTGATAGTTCTTAGTTCCACTTGGAGATTTCATGATTTCTTACTCATCCCTGGGCGAATCGAGAGAGGTAAGTGTCAAATGGGTAGTTTCTAGAATATTCTCTGGGTTTCCACCTAGCCAACTACCTCTGCCATTTGTCTGCTCTCTCTCATCGCACCCTATAGAAGGGCTTTTTAGTATACATCGTACTTTTGCATGTGGCAAGTGAGATGCATCACACCCTTAGCATTGTGCAGTCTGTATGGTCCAATTTTGACCAGTTCTGGGTAGTTTTTCATGGAGAAATTCTGGGAGATGGTGTAATCAGCTGGCCTTGTTCCTTTAGGGTATGAAAAACAATTTTAGGGGCTTATAAGCCCTTGGTTTATGGACATATGTGATTTGGGTTGCAATTCCCAAATATGTCTATAATAGTTGCCCCCTAAAGCATGAGGTCGTAAATCTTTTGATGTCGGGTGAAATGCTTTATCATGAGGATTCGAGGTTTTTCGAATTGGAAGGTGACCTGTAATAAGATACAATACAATACATTATCTTAATAATATTTTCATGATCTAGCTAAGGTAGGCATTCCCATGCTCAGCTTTATAAATTCATTTTCATGTACATATGACAAACAACCGTCTGTGTGGAAGACTGATGATTCTGGTAGAGCCATCATCCTTTGGCTTGGATGATTATCTATGTAGCAATGATGCACATTTGATGTCTTTATTTTCCTAAATATATTGCAGCTCGGATGGATGAAACTAGATCCGGGGTCTTCAAACTCATTCAATATTCACCCGAAGTACAAGTTGATCCATGTGAAAGGATGTTCTGATGTCGAACATGGAAAGACATCGCCTGATTACCAGCCAATGATGTAAGTTGTTAATAGGCGCGAGAGGAATCACCAATAATGATGATGACCCTCAAGGTACTGCAGTACAATTAATGTGCTGTGAATACTTGAGTCAATGTCGAACACCACTCAAAATCTTTCAGTTGAAGGCCATTGATGTAAGCCTGTCACCGAAAGTGAGAAACTTGCCATTGAGGCATGCAAGCTTCAAAGTACTGAAACGGTTGTTCCTAGGTCGACTTGTTGGATAATGAGCTAATGTCGACAAGAATTGACCCGTCATAGGAGGGCCTTAATGAATCCCATGTCTACGACATGAAATAGAGTAAATGATTTTTTGGAGGTGAAAACGATCTGATGATACAGGGTTCACGGTGGCGGTCATGAAAGAATGAAGCGTGAAGGTATTGCAGCAGATGAGACATAATCTAGGTTGGTGAATTATCTTACCGACTTCTCTTGAACATATCGACGACACTGAAATGGATTGGTAGCATTAACCCCAAAAATGATGGTACGGAGGACCAATGGTGATATGATCGGTGAACCGAATAACCCAACCCGACTCAATCATGGTGATGGAGTGAAAGTGTCATATTCAAGAGCGACCTGTTACCAATAAAGTTTCTTCAAATTTTCTTCCCACTTTTCCCCAATCATTTTTTACCAGTACCTCTTTATTTTTTTCAAGCTTGAGGAGGATAACATATGCTTGTTCTATAATTTTCCCTTCGAGCAAACCTATCACTATGTTTTAACGAGCCTAGCGATAGTGAAACTTGCTTTTGTTTGCATGGACGAGTTTGTCGCTATTTTTTTAACGAGTTTAACAATAAGGATAACTTGGTCCTTTTCAATTTTAGAGAGTCTAAAAAGAGACGAAAAGGAAACTCCAGTATTCCTTTTTCGTAATATAATCCCTTAAGTTCGAAAAAGTACAAAACAATATGAAAGGGATGAATTTTCAATAGTTTTAACAAGCCGAACAAGAAAAACACTTGATCTTTTTGTGTAATGATCCCTCAGGTCCAAAAATATTAAAATCTAGAGGAGGGATGGCACTTCCAGTTGCTTTAACGAGCTGGAGAGGCCAATTGCTTGACAATCCTTTCATATTTTACAAGGCAAATGAAAAGAGCTTAAGGGGGATTCATTTTTGAGGAACGAGTGATATTTTCAGGTAGCGGTTGGTTCCAGGTAAGGTTTGGAACTTTTCAATCATGGCGGTGTAAATAAGGTGGCTAACAGAATCACTCATCACAGTTGTTCCTCAAATGGAGGCATATGATCAACTAAGAAAAGTGGAGGTGATGGTAAGAGCACGACCAAGGCTCAAAAGCTAATAATTATGCAATCACAAAGATTATTTACCAAAGGTGGGTTCATTTTTTAATGATCTTAAACTTTGGTGGAACATATGCTCATTGCTAGGTTTATTTTTTAATGAGCTTGAACTTTGCGTAAAACTACTCGTTCCAGTCGTATAATAAGGATGTCTCATCGATAGGTTCATTTTTTAGGGAGCTTGCGCCATTTGATACTTTGCTCCAGAGCCTTTATTATGCAAGATAGGAATGACCCACCTATGAGGTTAAAGGGTTGAGAGCCTACAAACTAAGAAAATAAGCCTACAAACTATGAAAATAAAAGGTCGCTTTTCACTTGCATGCAAAAGGTTTGCATGCCTCTAGCTAAAGAAAAGTAGAGTTTCCAGGTTACCATATGAAAGTCCTCGTATTTGCAAGATTGCTCCATCCACATTTGTAGACAAACCATTTCCTTTGCTCTGTCCATCAAAATAGACAAAGGTGAATGGTGAGATGCATCCACTCACATAACTTTGACGAGGGAATCTTATTCCAGTCTAATCCCATTTTCCTAAATGGACGAGTGTGTCAGACTAGTCATATATCCTCCGTGGAAACCTACCCTATACCTAAAGTTTTCCCGCCAAAGCAGACCAGGGTGCATGCCCCCTGGGTTTCAGTCACAATCACCGAATCACTCGCGATCATCAGGTGGATAGACTCGAGATTGATGAGACATTCCTTGCGTAAAAAGACCAGTTAGGGATGGCATTTGACTAATAGCTGTGTTTGAACAAGGGAATGAAAGTTGGTCAACTAGGTGGACCACTCTACCTTCATGCAGAAAACACATCACTCGAAAGAGCGAGGAAACCATAGCTCCCATGCTATAAATGTAGTCACGCCCAAGGAGTAGATTGTAATCTAAAGTTCCTTACACTACCATCACGTTTAGATGAATGGATTTCCTTCTCAAAGTTATAGGCAAATTTGGAAGGATCCCTAATGGTTGACTGGTTCCTTTGTTGAAACCTGTCAGATTTCGAATCTCAGGCAGGAGTAATGGCGAACCAAGCGCTTTCCAAGCAGTTGAGGAAAGGATACTCACAGAAGCCCCTTCATCTATGATAGTACCAACCATGATCATTCTGTAAGCTTGTACTATGATTCAGAATGGCACGTTAGATGGTAGGCGGGGTCTGCCTAGTAGATTCCAATCGAAGGAAACGACTAGATTTCTTGGAGGAGGGATCGAATAAATGGCTAGGTAAATCTCTGACGAAGTTCCTTCCTACGGTAAAGGAACGGGTAGATTTCCCCCATGTTCATCGAATTCTGTGTTAACAAAAAGAATTTGAACGGTGTCATCCTCATTCTCATTGGTGACTGTATCATCTGAAGGTGGACCTTTTGAAGACAAGACTAGGTTGACTGCCATCTCGACCTATTGACTTTGGTCCGGTGTGGACTCAGAGGGTTTATCTTCAATAATAGGTGCTTTGACTGAAAACAAAGGTGTGTCACTCAGATCTTCAACTAGCAATGGACTCAGCAAGAGTTTCTTGTATCTAGGAGGAAGTCGCTATGGTGAAGCAGGATGGTTTTTAAAGACTCCTTTAGCTTCGTCCAAGAAGGGACAACAGTGGAGGGCATGATCACCTTCACACGGTCTACAAGGAAATTTAAATCTTTCTTTCTATCCATTGACTTCATTTTCACTAGTTTACGATGTACTCTCAACATGATCGTAGAGGTTGATGACACCAGATTGCACAAGCGAGGAGACTAGTCCCTTAAGATTTGTGGGATACAAGGACAATCTCGATGATAGTGATCCCCTTTGCAAATGAAACATGGAGATTTAGGTTTAGATGGTGCAGTGTGTGGATTTTCGCTAGATGATGCATGGTTTCCCCCTTTTGCCATTGGCTTCTTCTTCTTCTTCTCCTTCCCTTTCTTCTTCTTCTCAGTTACTTCGTTCTTAGTTTCACTAGCTTCACCAAGTGAAGAGGAAGGAGGAGAGGGAGAAACAAATGAAGTATAATGTTGGGGGGTAACTCTAGTATTATCTGGTTGCTAATTTGATTACTCAGGAATCACGGTGTTTTGAATGACAGAGGTCAAGAAAATCCATACTGGCAGGCTAATTGTAAGCCCTGGAAAGGACAATGTAGCCATATGAGGTGCACCAACATTTCCCTAAGAGGAGAAGGGACTAGGATTTCCCCCAAGGGGAAATCCTTCATTGGTGGACTCGATTTTCTCAACCTAAGACCAACGAGGGAAAAGTGATGTTATTCCGATTAAAAGAAATTTTATGACGCTTTGATACAACTTGCTTTTTCAATTTTCAAGAGTCGAGAAAAAGCTAAAGACGAGTCTAGTTGCCTTCGATTTTTAATGAGCCTGAAGTGACAAGTGCACAGATGGACCTTTTCTTTTATGAAGTTTGAAAAGGAACAAAAGTGACTACTCTGGAAATCTAGACAGAGGGATTACCAAACCAATCGCAAAACTGCAAAATACTTTTTATGGTACGACAATCAATCTTCCTGAATGTTATGTTCAGTGCATTGCAATCGATAGGGCGGCAAACACGACTTCCTAAGGATAAAGGATATAGCCTATTGTGGTCTTCCAATATATACCCGACGGTACATGGGAGCACAAGTTCATACTAGCACTTGTCATCTCAAAGACGAGGAATCACCCAACCTACGATGAAAGCGATAGTTGCCAGGATTTACGACGTTGGAATATGTCTCTAGCCTAGACTTCTAGATGTTGTGCGTCAGGTTCCAAATTATTTTTATGTTCATTGAAATTTATTTTATAGTTGATCTTTCTTAAGAAGTTTTCCTTTACAGTTCACTGCGTGATGTAGATATACAATTCCTAAATATGCAATCTAAGATGATAAACATTCGTGTACTCTTCTTTTTGCAATGAAAATCCTAGCTACTAAGGAAAGAGAAGTAAAATTCTTTCAACACAGAGCAGAGAGCACACACTAAGATGCACTGTCCTAAACCAATTTCCATAAGCAATCTAAATGAAAATGCTCATGCATGTATTTGTTTTCTGCTTTCTTAAAGTGTGAATGATAAAAAGAATGCTAAGTACAGATCTAAACTATTTTTCTTTCAAAGCGACAGTACTAAAAATTTTCTTTTAAAAAAAAATGAAAGGAAGATTAAGACGACACTTTGTGATTTTGAATTTAAAATTTCTTTCGACACTTGAAATACTATTAATTCAAATCAATTACAATGGAAAAAGTATAATTGACTATAAAAAAGAGGAAGACTCTTTTCATTGACTGAAAATGACACTTGCGACACTTTCAAATCAAAAGACGATAGTTCGATTAAGCTACTGTTTGCAAAGGAGAATTGTAAATGACAAAAAATACATAAAAACATTCAAAATTATTTATCAATGGAGGTTGAATAATGTAAAGGAAGGGAGTTTGAACAGTGATATACTGATCACAGACATCAAAACTACTGAATAAAGTTGAAAATAATGAAGAGAAAACCAAAATCTGGAAGAAGAAACAGTCTTACCTATTCATCGCACCTGTAACACAGGGAAACATGGATGCATCTAACCTTCAGCACAACGTAGGTGTGATGCATCCAGACTACCAATGAGAGATAGTGCGATGGTCTAGGGATGAGACTAAGCTTGGTTGTTGCTCACAGTTTGCAGCTAAGTTCAGGGGTTTAGGCTCAGTTAATGATAGGCAGTAAACAAAAAGTATAGGGGCTGATCTAATGAGGTTACTTGAGCTACCACCAAGGCTCTTAGGATGTTTGCAAGTCAATTTTTTAGTTCATAAACAAACTTGGAGATTGAATGAAGTAGCGTTGATCTACTTTGCACTTGCATAGAAAATGCAGTTCAAAGGCCAGTTGGCTTAACTTCAGGCCCCGTCTATAGTTTATAAAGCAAACAAATAGAAGCAAGCAATCAAACTATTCACTCCCTAGTGGAGTCACCTTTTTGTTATTGGGAAAACTAGTGTCCATCTGGAGCTGCTAGTCCCACTATGATAGGTAGCTATATTAGAAACAAACAAACCAAAGTTACTTGTGTTTTCCTTTATGAGAGATAGATGAGAGAGAAGTAGAGAGTACCAACTTCAGTCTTTCACTTGGCTCCTTGCTTGTTTCCTCCTTCCTTTGATAGAGCTTCGCCACTCCTTCCTTACTTGTCTCGCTTCAAAGAACACTTGTAGAGTCAAAGAAGCATAATACCATCAAAGCATAGAGATCTATAACCATAATCAATATAGGATTAGATGTATATTAACCATACAAATGCATATACCAATACAAGATTCAGAAATATACAAGAATATGGAGGAAAACTCAAATAGCTTTATTGATAGAAGTAGTAGAAGAGAGGATTACAACCCATTGGTCTGACCCAGCACCATCCTCCCAGCATGAAAGCCCTCTTCACCTCATGAAAAGCTTAGATCACCCAAGAATACAATGTTGCACAGAGAAACCAACAACGCTTCCTTACAAAATACAAAATTCCAGCCTCCTGGATCTCTAGGATGAGGGATCCATATAAAGATATTTGCAAGTGGGTGAGTAAGCTTCTGGGATTTTGATTAGTGTTATTTCTCTGATAGTTCTTGGTTCCACTTGGAGATTTCATGATCTCTTACTAACATCCCTTGGTGAATTCAGAGAGGCAAGTGCCAAATGGGTAGTTTCTAGAAGATTCTCTGGGTTTTCACCTAGCCAACTACCTCTGTCATTTGTCTGCTCTCGCTCATCACACCCTACAGAAGGGGTTTTCGGTATGCATCAAACTTTTTCATGTGGTAGGTGAGATGCATCGCACCCTTAGCACTGAGCAGTCTGTATGGTCTAGTTTTGACCAGTTCTGAGTAGTTTTTCATGGAGAACTTCTAGGAGATGATGTAAGCAGCTGGCCTTGTTCCTTTACAGTATGAAACAACACTTTTAGGGGCGTAGAAGCACTTGGTTTATGGACATATGTGATTCGGGTTGCAGTGCCCAAATATGTCTATAACACTAATGCTCCCTGTACACAGGAAAAAATCTTTATAAAGCTCTGTTTAGACTGGAAACCTGTGTTAGTTAGGGAAATAGCTCAAATAAAGGGCATTTAGGATTAGTTTTTGAGGAGAATGCAAACTAGCAGGATGTAACAAGATAGATGGTGGATTAGAAAAGGATTTGAAGAAGTAGGAATCTCTTAGAAGAAAGAGAAGAACTAAGAGGTGTCCAGGTTGACTGGAAACTAGATGTATAGTCCCTAGTGGAGTTGCCAATTCTGCTATGGGGTAAAATGCATGGGATAAAACTAACCTAAAAGGCCTTCTCGGGACCTTCGATAAACTGTAAGATTATCTACAAAAGCTACTAAGTTACACACATGTTCATCTATCAAACATAAATTGACAAGGTATGGAAAGAGGATCACCTTTAACTCCTTCTAGATCTGCTTGGGGATCTCTATGTGGCAATAAGAACTCCTTCAAGGCCGGCTCCAAGACAATTCCTACACAAAGGACAAGGCAAACCAATCACAGCATACACTCTTGAAAACTAATGTAAGAACCCACAATAAACATGTATTAGTGTATAACTTAACTACTCATCTCGACAAGCATCAGAATGAACAAATAAATGAACAATATTACCGACACTTTGGAGTAGGGAAAACGACTGTAGTTCTATATTTAGAATGGAAGAGTGATTACAACCATCTTTTGTATCAGCCTTCCTTACCCCTTCTTCCTCTCTCTCTATCCCTCTTTCAGCTAGCTTCTTTAAGAATATGACAATTTCACAACAGCTCAATGGACTATCCTTCTAAATGCTCTGACCCTTTTGCAATGGCCCTCTCGCTGCTTATGTAGCAATCAAATTAGGGCTTCCAAGCTCCTCCTAGAGTTCATTAGGGCAAACGCCATGAACCTACCTTGTTTACAAGATTTTTCCCATTTTCCTTCATTCTCAGAATGGAATTTCTCCAAATATCTTGATTTTTGGAGTTTCCTTTCTTTTCTTGAGCAAATTTATGGATCTAATATCTAGATACTTATGAGCATATCCATTAGCCTGACCTTCTGAACATCCCTTAAGTTCACTAATGCTCCCCCTGGTCTAACAACATGAGTTAGTAGGGTGACTAACGCTCCTATATGCTTGGTAACAAGCTTTATAATGCAGTTTGACAGTGTATAGAGAGCATTAGTGTGGATTCCAGGCCTGCAATTGTGCTCTTTGATTAAGTCATATTTTCTTTCACCTTTGAGTTGATTAGGAGGTCATTTTTTCCTATAATAGGGTCCTCACATACCTGCTCGTAGAAATACTCCTTGGTAAGTGGTTGATGATAGAGGTGCACTTGATGCCTGTTTACCTTAAAGGAATGGCTAGATCCGTCTATGGTATTCAAGGTAAGAGTGCCATTGTTATGTACTTCTTGAATCTCATAAGGACCGAGTCATCTTGTTTGCAACTTGCCTGGGAAGTCTTGGAATCTAGAATCATACAGAAGTGCCCAATGCCCTTTTTGAAACGTTTTCTTCTTGATAAGGTTGTAATTCCATTTTCCCCTTTGCTGCTATATTATTGCAGTTCATTGCAAAGCAAGCAATCAAGCCTCATCTAGTTCATTAATTTGTTGAAGGTGCTTGGTTTGGGCTTCTGTTAAATCCAGATCCACTTCCTGGGCTATCCTTAGAGTCTTTATTTTGAATTTGATTGGAAGAATTGGTTCTTTACCGAACACAAGCTAGTAGGGGGAGTATCCAATAGTATTCCTCCAAGTCATATGATAGGCCCACAAGGCCTCTGGCAGTCTAGCAGACCAATCTCACTGGTGCATTGAGACTGTCTTGGTGAGAATTACTTCTATAACCTTGTTGGTGCTTTTGACCTGCCCATTCACCCGCGGGTGATATAGAGAAGTGATCTTGTGCGTGATATGATGGTTTTTTAGAGTGGCAGTAATTTTGTACCCTATGAATTGCTTTCCTCCATCTGTGATCACCTCTCGTGGTAATCCATACCACACAAATAGACCAAAAAGGAAGTTAATCACTGCTTCCTCCTACATCTCTTGGTAAATCTACTATTTCCACCCATTTTGTCACATAATCCATGGCTACCAATATGTAGGCCTTCTGATTGGATGGCAGATGGAATGGGCCTATGAAGTCTAATGTCCAATGCTTGAAGGGTTCTATGAAAAATTGTGGTTGTAGAGGCATTTCATCAGATTGGCCAGGGCAGCCCATCCTTTGGCAACTGTCACAAGCCTGGGCATATTTTTTAGCATCCTTAGAAATAATGGGCCAATAATAGCCTATTTTTAATACCTTATGTCCTGTCCTTCGATCTGTGAAATGTCCCCCATAGGGTTCTTCATGGAAAGCCTTCAGAATGTCATGGATCTCATCCTCATGGATACATATGCGTATACATATGTCGGCCCCTGTATGAAAAAGATATCTGCTTATCCAAGAGAACCAGGCGTTGCACTGAACAATTAGTTTTCATTCTCTTGTCGTTAAATGTTTAGGTAGCTTGCGTATTGTGAGATAATTTGCCACATTTGCATACCATGGTGTCTTAACTACCACGACAAATAGGTGTTCATCCGGAAATTGGTCATCTACCGCTAGTGGATCATTAACCTTCGGAATTCAAGATAGAAAATCAGAAATTAGATTTTCCTTCCCTAGATGATCTTTGGTAGTAATCTCAAATTTTTGCAAAAGCAATAGCCATCATGTTACTCAACCATTTTTGATTGGTTTATTAGCTAGATACCGAATGGCAGAGCGATCAGTGTACACAAATACTTGGTAGCTGGTTATATAGTGTCTAAATTTGTTTATTGCATAAATAACAGAGAAGAATTATTTTTCTGTCACTATGTAATTGATTTTTGCAGGAGTGAGATTTTTGCTAATGTAATATATATCATAAGGTTTCTTGTCCTCCTCTTGGCAGATCACAACACCTATAGCTACATCTGATGCGTCCGTGGAGATTTGGAAAGGTAGCTTCCAGTTTGTTCCATGTAATACTGGTGTTGTTGAGACTAGTTTCTTTAACCTGCAAAAGATATGTCACACTTGTCAGACCAACTGAAATAAACATTTCCAGTTAGAGCATATAAGGGTGCTGCAATCTATGAAAAATTCTTGATAAACTTGTGATAAGAACCTGCTTATCCTAGAAAACTACGTACCTTTGTTTGGATGCAAGGGGTAGCAGTCAAATAATTACCTATATTTTTGATGGATCTACCTGTATTCCTGCTGCAAAGATGTAATGTTCGAGGATCACGCCCTCGGTCATCGTCATGTGACACTTGACATTGCTTAAACATAATATGTTAGAGATGCATCATTCTAAGACCTTTTCTAGCGTTTGCAATGCTTGATCAAAATTGTCCCCATATGGAGTAAAGTCATCCATATATACCTCTAGTCCTTCATGTTTTAGATCAACAAAAATGCTTAGTATAGCTCTCTGAAATGTGGCTGGGGCGTTGCACAAGCAAAAATGGTAATACCCTGTATGTGAATGTGCCCTAGGGATAGGTGAAGGTTTTTTTGTCCTAGTCTTCAGGGGCAATCTGTATTTGATTGTAACCACTGAAGCCATCTAAAAAGGAGAAGAACTAATTCCTTGCCAATGTATCGAGGACCTGATCAATGAATGGGAGGGGGAAGTGATCATTCTGTGTTGCCTTGTTTAGCTCTCGATAGTATACACAAATACACCACTTCCCATTTTTCTTAGGGACGTCCAACAATGGAGATACCCATTTACTGTCCGAGATAGGATAAGTAAAGTTTACATCTAGTAGCTTCTGCAATTCCTCTTTCATGATATCCTTGAGGTGTTGGTTCAACCTCCTTTGAGGCTTTCGGATGGGTTGCGCATCCTTCTCTGTATAAGTGTGGTGTGTACATAGATGTGGGTCTATCCCTTTCATATTAGGATAATCCTAGGCAAAAACCCCTTTATTTTCTGCAATACCTGGATAAGATTTTTCTGTTGTTCGCTATCCAGATCAGCATTAATATTTAGAAATTTTCCTGGTTCAATCTTAACTGGTTTGCTATTATGAACAGAAGTCATCTGAATATGTTGGTCATCTGTATCCTTCAGGGGATCTTTCGTGGCTTCGTTATCAAGGATTGCTTTCAACTTCTAACATTGTACATTGCTCACATTAGCTAGATGATTTATAAAATTCTTGATAACGTCATCTTTAGTATGATCTTTAAATTCCAATGCTTCCACTATTGTGAGTGGTGAACAGATGCTCTCTTCTAGGTATGCTGGTGGCTGGTTACATATTTTTACAATGGGAAAACTTGGCTTGGCAGGAAAATATAATGCTTGATTTTTTAAAGCATCTCCCTATGTAATAGTCATGTTGCCTTCTTGGCAGCCAATATATGCATTAGCTATTGCCAGCCAGGATTGACCTAGAATCAAAGGATGCCCATCCAACCTACTCCTTGGGTTTATAACTAGGAAATCTACTAGATATTCCCATGAGTCAATGTAAACCATGATATCTCGTAATGTCCCTTCTGGTCTTACCATCGATCGGTCAGCAAGTTATAATAAAGTGGTGCTCGGTTATAAGGCTGTAATACCAAGTGCTTGACAAGTTTCTGTTGTTAATATTTTAATGGAAGCTCCTAGGTCAACTAGTGTGTTTGGATAAAAAGCGGCCATATATATGAATTGTTACCATGGGGTTTCTAGGATCTTCGTACTTTATTGGAGTTTCCTCTCCTAAGAGTAAATCGGATAAGGTTCCTACCACATGGATAGTGGGTGGGGTTTTTAGCTTCCTCACAGGCTTCCTTACACACAATTCTTTGATTGTTTTGGCTTATATGGGAATGTCTTGAATAGCCTGGAGGAGGGGAATCTTAATACACAAATTTTTTAGTTCCCCTATAAGGTCGAAATCAGGGTAGGCGACTGGTTTAGGTATCGTTAGCCTTTTGGGGAATGGAGGAGAAGTGACTATAATTTTTTTAGGGTCATCATGCTAATCTGTTTCTTCCCCTTGCTTTGATTCAATATTATTTACAAATGGTGGAACATGTACAGGTGATGGAATATGTACAGGTGGAGTTACATTTTCAATTGAAAGTTGGTCCCTATTTTCCTCAAGGGTAATGACATGTCTTGACCTCAATCTAAGCTCATTACATTCTTTCTACTCAATCTCATATTCTGGGTTTTCAATAATCTGTACCAACTGGACTGCTCTGCTATTAGGATTCAGGTTCGGCTCAGCTGGTAATTGTGGCCACATAAGAGGTTGAGAATTATGTTGTAATCTATAAGGAGCTGACAGTGCGGGTTGAAGTTGAGGGCCTGTCCCCATAGGTACATTATATATCCCCATAGGTCATTGCTAGTTTGTAGAACAATTCATATTTTGATTGGTGGAGGCAGGCCACTAGGATCGATAGGGATTGCCTTACCAAACAAGAGTAAATGGAGAATTTGGCTAGCCATTTCCTAGAAAAGATTGTGCTGGCTAGGATGTCATAGGGAATGGCGGGCTTTGCCAATTTGGGTAGGGTGATTGGCCTTGCCAGGCTACCCCAAGGTTCTGTTGTTGATTAAACTGCGAGGAAGGAAAGAATTGGGATACGTCTTTTGAAATACCTATAGGTTTAGCTTGCCATTATCAATGCTGGTGCATTAGATATACCAATTCTATTTCTTCCACTTCTTCTTTGAATACTACTTTCAGCCTAGGTAATGATGGACATTGTTTAGTGTTGTGATCCTTAGTACAGATGGTGCACGTTTGAACCATGTCTAACGTGCATTACCGTTGGTTGTCCTTCTTTCGACAACATGGGCAGAAGATGGCCAAATTTTGTTCTGCTAAAGCCTATTTTTGTTTGATTTGTAGGATGTCCAACTGTGTTGTAAAGTTCCCAGGATGTCCGTCTTAAAATATTCCAGGAGGTTGCTGATCTCCATTTGTGTTACACCTCCACTATGTGGTTTGCTTCCTCTACTCATTGGATCTCAGCTAGCTGCTCCTGTACGTGTGCATCCCCGCGAACACCTGATAGGCAAACAAATAATTTCATCATAATCTTCCCAAGAAGTATCTCCTTTTCCCAATAAGTTTAGAGTTTCTACCCATTCCTATTTCATTCCTTTAATCAAGATAGCTCTTAGGACTTCTTTTGGTAGGGCAGTGTGTGGAGACCTCTGCAAATTATAATTAAATCATTCTACATATTCTTCTAGTGTTTCATTATCTTTTGCAGTCATCTTAAAAATCTCATATTTCAGTTCCCTAGTTTTACAAAAGTCCTGGTATCTTTTAAGGAAGGAGGTTTTCATTTCGTCCCAGGAATTTATGGTTCGCCACCTAGACCCATAAACCATCTCAAAGCTTCCCCTTTCAGAGTGGAAGGGAACAATTTCAGCTTTTGGGGGTTGGTGGTATAGTCATACCCTCTACAGAGGACATCAAACTCAAACATGAAAGCATCAGGATCCTCTATGATCATCCCATGGAAGGTTGGGATGCTCTGTAGAGGAATAGCCTTCATAAGGGCATTGGCCACCTGGTCGACTATGGGGTACTCTAATGTCGATGTTTGACCTTGGGATGGTTGATCTATCGTTTGATCAAACGTATGCCAACAATATTTAGGGATTTCAAGGGGTGATTTTGGAGTAAGCATAGAGTTAGCAACCCGAGCTGGCTTTACAACACTTCCTAGGTCTGGAATCTCAGGAGATCCTTGTTCAGACAGTCGTGGTTCTGCTTTAGCAGCCCCACTAGTTTCTCCTTTTCCTTCTCTTAAGTTACAGGATTTTACCTCTTGTAGAGGATCAGAGTGTAAGCTTATTATAGCTTGAAAACTCTGTTCTAATCCTCCCACGTAGCTTTGAATCTCAGCATGAGCTGCAAATTGTGAGTCTACTGCTTGAGGGATAATAATAGAACATTTTCTAGGTGTACTCCTACTGATGCTTGAGACTCTGCTGTTCTTATTATTTTTTCTATAAAGGTCGTTCTCCCAAGGTTCACCAATCCTTTGGATTTTGTGGGTTTTGGTGGAGGATTATTCTCTTTTTCTATTTTTTTATTTCTAGTCATTCATAAAAACAAATTCCTATTTAACCTCTAAGGTTTTGCTGTAAAGAGATGTTATGAAACCAACTCACAAAAAGATAGAAAAGATAGATCAACACCTTAGAATTTAGCCTCTTTGAGGGGGCAACCTCCTTTACATTACACAAATGAACAATTCTTAGATGATACAAATGAAAAGACCTCCTTTCTATATATAGGAGTCTAAGGGGTCATAATATAATCAGAGACGACATAATAATAATAATGTAAGGGCACAATAATAACATTAGTGGGCTTCTATGGGGAACACTAATAACAATATGGGGACTACATGGGCACAACAATATAATAAGGGGGTTGTATAATAACAATAAGGGGTTACACTAGTAGTATAGGGACATAACATTCCCCTCTCCTTCAAAAAGTGTTGCCCTCAACGCTTGAGTAGTTCTTGATGCTTCTGTATAAAATTCTTGTCATCCCATGTGGAATCTTCAGCGGGTAAGTTCTTCCACTTGATGAGATACTCTCAAATTGATCGATTTCATAGCTGTCGGGTTCTTGTTTCTGTGACTGCTCTAGGCTCCAATATGATTTTTTCTTCCTCATCAAGTTCTGGAAATATTGTTTGAACTGGGACCTTCTGCAACTTTTGAATGAGTGGCCACACTTCTTCGTCCTTCTCCCATTCATCCCTTGCTTCATTTATTGAATCTGGTTGGATAATATAAATATTACAAAACAATTCTTCCACATCCTCATCCTTTCTTGAGAGTGCATTTGCAACAACATTTTGCTTCCTTTTTTTGTAGATGATTTCAAAGTCATAACCCAACATATTTTTGACCCATTTTTTCTATTCTTCTAAAGATAATATTTGTTCTAAAAGGTATTTAAGACTATCATGATCCATTTTTACCTTGAAGTGTCTTCCCATTAGGTAGGGTCACCATTTCTTAAGTGCATGTAGTATTTCCAACATTTCCTTCTCATAAATAGCTTGCTTGAGATGTAGCCGTAAAAATATGCAATCGCCTACATCAAAACTTCTTTCACTGCGATGTTGATTTGCCTATTGTTTCACCTGATTATGCACCAAAGTGGCATTATCCTTTAAAATTTGGAGAACTTGTTGTTAATGCTGGATGTGATCTTTCACTGCTTGAATATTTTTCTTCTTGATATGTCCTTCTATCTTGAGAGTTTGAGAAGTCGTAATTTCTTCTAATGCATTACAAGATATGGCTGGATTCATTTCTTGATGGTCGATGTGATCTTTCACTTCTTGAACATTTTTCTTCTTAATATGTCCTTCTACCTTGATAGTTTGAGGAGTGGTAATTATGTCCAATGCATTACAAGATATGGTCGAATTCATTTCTCCTTTCTCAATGTGATATTTCACTTCTTGAACCTTTTTTCTCTTGATATGTCCTTCTATCTTGAAGTTTGAGGAGTGGTAATTCTTGCCAACACTTTATAAGATATGGTCGGATTCATTTCTTCTTTCTCTGGGGTTGGTTCCTGGTGTATATCCTCTTCTTTTGATGTTTCTTGATCCTTTTCTTCCTCCTCTTCATCATCTATTTAAAATAATTTCTTCTCAGCACACTTATGACCTTTAGTGTATTTGTTATCACAAATGTAACAAAGCCCTCTTTCTCTTTTTTCTTCGAATTGTTGTGGTGTAAACCTTGTAGGTTGTGGAAGGCTAGGAGAAAAAGCACTTCCATATTTATAGTTGTGAGTGGTGGGCTTCCTTGCTTCCATAATTTCACTTTCAATTTTTCTTGCCAACTTGAATGCCTTCTCCAATGAATCAGGTTCCCAAAGATGAACCTCATGTTGAATGTTATTCTTTAAAGTCCCTATGAAGACATCAATACTTTTGTTCTCTAAAATATCATTTACCCTTATATTCAATTTTTGAAAGTCCTCAATGTTCTCCTCCATTGAACCCTTTTGTTTGAGATTTATCAATTGGCTAAAGAAGGTGTTTCTCTTTGTATCCTCATAATGTGCTATCATTTCCTCTATGAAAATTGACCACGTAACAAGTGGTTTACGAGAACAAAGCCCTTTATACCATAAAAATTGATTCACTTCTAAATAATTAGATGCAATATGTACCTTTTATAACAATGGTACACCATGTAGATCAAAATATTTCTCCATCTGTAGTATCCAATTTATCGGATCCTTTCCATCAAACTTCCTCATCTCGCTTTTTCTTGATTTTAGGAGCTCAATATTTAAATGACTAACTCTATAATTTTGGATCTTTAAGTTCTAAAATATTGGCCTATAATAGTCCTTTGAGTCCTTTTTCAAACTTTGCAAGTCTGATTGCAATTGGATTCCCAAAGAAATATGTATTTCCAATCTCCTGCGATGACCTAATTATATACTAGTTCGGTAGAGTGAACTTGCACGATGTTCCACGTGTCACTGTTTAAACCTTAAGTTCTAAAAATTATACCCAAACAAAAAACATTCTGTCCTCTTTCTGTAACTTCTTATGAAATTTCAATATGATGCTCAGAGATAAAGTTATGATGATTTTCCCAAGGTCACCTGTTTAGGATGTAATTCGGGAGTCTGCAAAAACCCTAACTTCCTCAGATCATATATCCGAAAATATAGTGAGACAAGATCTGAAATTCAGATCCAAACTTCAAACTAATTTCATCTCACATGGGCTTTTTCTCTAGCTTCAGAAACTTCACAGTGAAAAAATTTATAGCAAAAATTCCACGATGACCTATTTTAGATGAAATTCTAGAGCTTGCAAAAACCCTAACTTCCGCATATCATATATCCGAAAATATAGCGAGAAAAAATGTGAAATTTAGATGTGAGATTCAATGTAGTTTCTTCTCAAATGGGTTTTTGTTTCTAGATTCTGAAACATTGCAGAAAAGAAGTTATAGTGAAAATGCCACGTTGTCCTGTTTTGGAGCAACAAAACCCTAGTATCCAAAGATCTGATACGAAATGTTATGAAACCAGCTCACAAAAAGATAGAAAGGATAGATCAATGCCTTAGAATTCAGCCTCTTCGATGGGGCAACATCCTTTACATTACACAAATGAAAAATTCTTAGATGATACAAATGACAAGACCTCCTTTCAATATATAGGAGTCTAAGGGGTCATAATATAATTAGAACCGACATAACAATAATAATGTAAGGACACAATAATAACATTAGTGGGCTTTTATGGGGCACACTAATAACAATATGGGGACTACATGGGAACAACAATATAATAAGGGGGTTTTTCTAATAACAATAAAGGGTTACACTAGTAGTATAGGGACCTAACAAGCGGGCAAGGAAGAAAGCACTTTACTTGCTAGGTACGCATGTTATTACCTTTCGTTTTTAAAACCTAGTTTTTCTACAACAAAGAAATAAAAACAATCACGTGAAACACTCTCCCCGGAAACAACGTCAAAATTTTGGCTCACTAAGATGTTTTTTTATAGGCAATCTCAATCCCTACATTAGTTGTCAACCCGACATAAGCCTTTCTATCTCAAGAGTGCCAACACAGTATGTGCAGTGAATCTAGAGGTTATCTAATGATGAATCGTTGTAATCACTAAAGGCTAATTCTTCAATTCTGTTATTGGGAAAACTAGTGCCCATTAAGAGCTGCTAGTCCCACTAAGACGAGTAGCTATCTTAGAAAAAAACAAACCAAAGTTACTTGTGTTTTCCTTTATGAGAGATAGATGAGAGAGAAGCAGAGAGTACCAACCTCAGTCTTTCGCTTGGCTCCTTGCCTGTTTCCTCCCTCCTTTGACAGAGCTTCGTCACTCCTTCTTTACCTATCGTGCTTCAAATAACACCTGTAGAGTCAAAGAAACATGATACCATCAAAGCGTAGAGGTCTATAACCATAAACAATATAGGATCAAATATATATTAACCATACAAAGGCATATATCTATACAAGATTCAGAGATATAAAAGAATATGGAGGAAAACTCGAATAGCTTTATTGATAGAAGTACTAGAAGAGAGGATTACAACCCATTGGTCTGACCGAGTGCCATCCTCCCAGCATGAAAGCCCTCTTCACCTCATGAAAAGCTTATATCACCCAACAATACAACGTTGCATAGAGAAACCAACAACACTTCCTTAAAAAATACAAAATTCCAGCCTCTTGGATCTCTAGGATGAGGGATCCATATATAGATGTTTGCATGTGGGTGAGTCAGCTCCTGGGATTTTGATTAGTGTCATCGCTTTGATAGGTTTTGGTTCCACTTGGAGATTTCATGATCTCTTACTCATCCCTAGGAGAATTCCAAGAGGCAAGTGTCAAATGGGCAGTTTCTAGAAGATTCTTTGGGTTTCCACCTAGCCAACTACCTCTGCCATTTGTCTGCTCTCGCTCATCGTACCCTACAGAAGGGATTTTTAGTATGCATCACACTTTTTTCATGTGGTAGGTGATATGCATCACACCCTTAGCACTGAGCAGTCTGTATGGTCCTATTTTGACCAGTTTTGAGTAGTTTTTCAGGGAGAACTGTTTGGAGATGATGTAATCAGTTGACCTTGCTCCCTTAGGGTATGAAACAACACTTTTAGGGACTTAGAAGACCTTGGTTTATGGACATATGTGATTGGGGTTGTAGTGCCCAAATATGTCTACAACAGTTGCCCCCTAAAGCATGAGGTTGTAAATCTTCTGATGTCGAGTGAAATGCTTTATCATGAGGATTCGAGGTTTTTCGAACTAGAAGGTGACTTGTAATAAGATACAATACAATACATTATCTTCATAATATTTTTATGATCTAGCTAAGGTGGGAATTCCCATGCTCAGCTTTATAAATTCATTTTCATGTACATAGGACATACAATCGTCTGTATGGCAGACTGATGATTCTGGTAGATCCATCATCCCTTAGTTTGGATGATTATTTGTGCAGATATGATGTACATTTGATGTATTTATTTTCCTAAGTATATCGCAGCCCAGGTGGATGAAACTAGATCTGGGGTCTTCAAACTTATTCAATCTTTGCCCATTGTACAAGTCGATCCATGTGAAGAGGTGTTCCGATGTCGAACATGGAAAGACATCACCCAGTTACCAGCCAATGATGTAAGTTATTAATAGGCACAAGAGGAATCATCGATAATGATAATGACCCTCAAGGTACTGTAGTAAAATTTACATGGTGTGAATAATTGAGTCGATGTCAAACACCACGCAAAATCTTTCGGTCGAAGGCTGTTGATGTAAACCTATCGTTGGAAGTGAGAAACTTGCCATTGAGGCATGCAAGCTTCAAATTACTGAAAGGGTTGTTCCTAAGTCAACTTCTTGGATAATGAGCTGATGTTGACAAGACGTGACCCATCGTAGGAGGGCCTTAATGAATCCCACATCTACGACATGAAACGGAGAAAATGATTTTGTGGAGGTGAAAACAATCTGGTGATACAAGGTTCAGGGTGGGGGTCATGAAAGAATGAAGTGTGAAGGTATTGCAACAGATGAGACATAAGCTCAGTTGGTGGATTCTCTGAGTGACTTCTCTTTAACATATCGACGACACTGAAATGGATCAGTAGCGTTAACCCCAAAAATGGATGGTACGGAGGACCAATGGTGATATGATCGATGAATGGAATAACCCAACCTAACTCAATCATGGTGATGGAGTGAAAGTGTCATGTTCAAAAGCGACCTGCTACCAATAAAGTTTCTTCAAGTATTCTTCCCAATTTTTCCCCAATCATTGCTGACCAGTACCTCTTTATTTTTGTCAAGCTTGAGGAGGATAACATATGCTTGTTCTATAGTTTTCCCCTCGGGCAAACCCATCGCTATGTTTTAATGAGCCTAGCGATAGTGAAACTCGCTCTTGTTTGCATGGAAAAGTTTGTCGCTATTGTTTTAACAAGTTTAATGACAAAGATAACTCGATTCTTTTCAATTTTAGAGAGTCTGAAAAGAGACGGAAAGGAAACTCCAGTATTCCTTTTTCATCATATAATCCCTTAAGTCCGAAAAAGTATAAAATAATACAAAAGGGATGTCTTTTCAATAGTTTTAAAGAGCCGAACAAGACAAGCGCTCGATTTTTTTTGTGTAATGATCCCTCAGGTCCAAAAAGATTAAAATGTAGAGGAGGGATGGCACTTCCAATCACTTTAACAAGCTGGAGAGGCCAATTGCTTGGTAATCTTTTCATATTTTACGAGTCAAATGAAAAGAGCTTAAAGGAGACTCGTTTTCTGAGGAACGAGTGATGTTTTCAGATAGCAGCTGGTTCCAAGTAAGGTTTCGAACTTTTCAATCATGAAATTGTAAAGAAGGTGTTTAATAAAATCACTCATCGCAGTTGTTCCTCAAAAGGGTAAACAATCAAATGGAGGCGTATGATCGGCAAAAAGAGTGGAGGTGATGGTAAGAACACGACCAAGGTTTAAAAACTGATAATTATGCGATCACAATGGTTATTTAATGAAGGAGAGTTCATTTTTTAATGAGCTTAAACTCTAGTGGAACATATGCTCATTGCTAGGTTTATTTTTTAACGAGCTTGAACTTCGCGTAAAACTACTCATGATAATGGTCAGAGATATTCGATTCACTGTTAACACTATGTTCTCTTGACGGTTATACTACCTATTCAATTTCTCCACCAAACTGATTAGAAATGAGAATACATGCTTGAAAAATGAGTTAAAAAACTAATACCTTACTTGAATTATGCGAAAAGTAACTTAAAAGTAGTTTTTACCCCTCAATTTACCATTTCATTCGAATTTGGGATTGTTGGAGCTTTGGAGGTGCTTTTCCCCCTCGATTTTCATCAGTTGATTCTGAGAGATTCTGTGGATGAGTTTCTGTGTCGTCTGGACCAGGTAGGAGCTAAACCTGAGCTCTTCAATTGCATTCTTTCCTTTCTGAATTCTGAGCATGTTTTCCTACTTTTCTAGGCCTCTGGAGTTTGAACAATTCATTCTCTCCCCATCGCACCTA
This sequence comes from Pinus taeda, assembly GCA_000404065.3. NCBI lineage: Eukaryota > Viridiplantae > Streptophyta > Pinopsida > Pinales > Pinaceae > Pinus > Pinus taeda. Next base: position 64,683 of record APFE030859178.1, read on the forward strand.
GTATACATCAAAAGGTGTGATGCATAATAGGCTGGCCATTTTCCAGTCAGTATGCATCCCACCTAGTACACAGGTAGGGTGTGATGGGCACAAGGAGGAAAGTTTTTGCACTGATTTTTCATGGAAATTTTGCCTGTTTTTTGCCAAATCAGGATCCTAATTCTTCTCATGTTTGTTTTTTAGAGATTCATCGGAGCAAGATGGTCACTACATGGCGTGAACATGAGCATGAAGAAGAGGACATGGTTGCCTTACATGATACAGGTACAATAACTGCATTGCGGAACTGTGGCTTGCTCAAGTTCATCCGCATATCTAACATGAGGCAACAAATCAACTTGTTGCAATATTTCCTTGATGCATGGGATCCTACCAACCAAGTGTTCCAGATTAGAGGCAAATCCATCCCTTTGACTATTGAGGATATCTACTTTTTGACCGGTTTATCAAGGTGTGGCACCCCTCTCTCATTATCAGGTTCCGCCCGTGGGGGCGAATCTGTGAGGGATTATATTCGCCCATACCATAGAGACGGATCTCAGCCGTGCATGGATGGCAAGATTAGTATTCGAGATGTCACTAACTGATCCTTGAGGACTATCTTATTCGCCTTTGCTAGATTGGCTAGTAGCGCGACTCTTCACTTAGTCAACAAGTCCTATATGCAGTATACCTTGGAATGCCTTAAACCAAAGGTATTCAACTAGTGTGAGGTAGTACTTCCAGTGATAAAAGAACAACTTACCAAGGTGAAGAAAGGAAGATCTAAGAACTTTGGTTATGGTTCTTTTCTGACCACTTTCACCTTGGAGAGGATCCCACTGATGCAGCCATAGTACATTTCACTCGGAGTGCCTGTGCCGACAGAACCACGGATGTAGAGATGGGTCGATCTCATGGCCAGACATGCTGGTCAGTCGCAAATTTCATTCTCTGATGCCTTCTTTGGGTGGTTCAACCATCAATAGATGGTTTATGTCAAGTATCCATATGTCAGGATGGATTTCCGGGGTGACCTAGATTTGGTGCTACCGACTGGCGAGCAGTGGGGTGTTATAGGTAAAAATCTCTAACCATGTCTCTATTTATTTCTTTTATAATGTTCTTGTGCTTTTAAAATGTTTTCAAGGCTAATAACTCATGCGTTTGTGCAGATATTAGACCAGTGCGACCAACAGAGCGCCCGAGAGTAGCATCTGTTGTTCTAGCAAGAGAGGCTATAGGGAGGGCTGTCCTTGGCGATCTGGACATAGTTGAGACCCTTGTAGTATTGCAATATTAGATTGAGGGTCTCACCCTTGGAATTCACGATGTGAGGACCGACGAGTTACCTCTGCGATTACAGCGCCATACCACTGGCGTGCTAAGCCGATGGACTAGGCTCTTACATATGATTGCACAGGCGGTGACTTGTTATCACCAGCACCATTATTCTAGGGTGCTTCCTTGCATTTTTGAGTTTTTGGGTCGTATGACCAATTTTGTCCTAGACACAGAACATTATGTAAAAACGATAAAAAGTTATATATATTTTTGATTTTCGGAGCTTTATTTTGGTTAAGTTATATGATCCTGATGCAAATGTTGATGAAATGCTTTTCTTTTATAAATGTTGCAAAATTCTGTCTAATACATAATTTGCTAATGAATCAATTAATGTGTTTAAGTTTCTAGAAATGTGCTGATATTGAATAGAATCAAACCACCTTTCCAAAATCTTGACCCTTAGCAACATACGATAGATAGCTGGATTCCGAACATAATAGATGCCGATAAGCTATAGAATGATGAGTTGAGAGTCTAGCCTGATGACAAGTCAGCGTGTGCCATGTGCGATGGCATCAAAGAGGAGATCTATCAATGTACTATATTCAGCAATGTTGTTCATTGACCGAGCAATAGATACCCCTCTAAAACTCACTAATTCACCGCTTGGATCAAAGATGGCCCAGGTTGCAGAAGATAGGTTCCGCGTACTTCGACTAGCTCTGCCAGCGTATCCAAAAACTGATTCCAATAGGTTTGACATCTGTAACAAATGTAAAAGTGGATTACCTAACCAAAACAATCACTTTTAACGAAAACAAAAATGTAACAAAAGTATATGAAGAGATTACTACACCTAGTCAAGCATAGTAACGCTTAAGGTATAACCCGTTTCGGGGTTGCAACAATGGAATCCCATCGTAATCTACTAGCTTGTAGGCTCCTTTTTCTAATACATGCTTAAAAATATAGGGACCCATCCACAAAGACTGGAACTTACCTACTCCCAATTTATCGGATTCCCGGTCGTAAAGTAAGACTAGGTCACCTTCTAAGAAGACACGAGGTTTGACATTCTTGTCAAATTGTGCTTTGGCTCATTTCTTATGTGCTTCGTTAGCCAAGGCGAAATCATGATGGATTTCATCCAGTTAGATTAATTCCATGAAACAAGCCTCTTCCTCTGAAGTTCTAGGGAGAAGGTCGACTGCGAGCTTTAGAGATGAAATTTCGCAATGAACTGGTAAGACCGCTTCCAGGCCATACACCAGCTGAAAGGGTGTAAATCTGATCTGATTTCTCACCGATGTCCGGTATGCCCACAAGGCCGAGTACAGGATTAGGTTCCAACTCCATTTATGGACTCCAGTCATCCTATGTAGCATGCGCTTTAGGACTTTGTTGATCACCTCAACTTGTTCATTAACTTGCAGATAATACAGAGTAGAGCTATCATGGGACGGTCCTAATTTGGCAGCGAATTCAACCATCATGTGATTACAGAAATGCGATCCATGATCTGTGACTATAGCTTGTGGAACACTGAATTTGGAGGCTACATGACTGAAAAAGAAAAGATCAGCTATTTAATGTAGGCATCTAGGCATCACCTCATCCCATTTCGTAAAATAGTCAATTGCAACTATGATATACCCACCCCCCCGATTGAGTTGGGGTTACATGTCATGAAATCTATGCCACATTTGGTGAATGGCCCAACAACGACTACTGGATGCAGAGGTGTCGGTGGTATTATGGTTTTGCGGTCGAAAATTTGACAAGCATGGCAACTTCTGACTACGATTATGCAGTGTTTGAACATTGTTGGCCAAAAGTAATCCGCTTGTAAAATCTTTTGTGCCGTAGCATAACCAGATTGATGCCCCCCACACGCACCTGAATGACAATCATTCAGGACTTTCTCAGCCTCCTCATGGGTGAGGCACCTTCGCAGAACTGTATTGATACCACGATGGTAAAGTGTATCACGGACGATCATGTAGTCTTTTGCTTGGTATCGAGTACATCATTGTTCTCAGCGAGAGGTATTAGGCCTGTATGTTTGGGTTTGGAGATAGATTATTATATCTCCATACCATGGATCACTCGATGATATCAGAAATGAAGATTCATCCATGATTGATGCTCTAGATGTTGAATCGTTGGACGATGATGGAAAGTCGCATAGTAAATCTGCAAAAACTAGAGATTTCTTTGATTTGGATTTTACGAATTCCAGATCAAACTCTTGCAAAATAGCTATCCATTTCGAATATTTGCTCCTATGCAACTGTCGCGACAAGATGTAAGTCATAGGGTTGTAATCTGACAAAACGTAGTTTTGCGAAAGAGTATATAGTGTCGAAATCTCTATACTGCTTGAACAGCTGCAAGAGCCAGCTTTTCAACATAGGAGTACATTCTTTCTGTATCATTTAAGTTTCTACTTAAATAATAGCTAGGATGTTCGATTCCATTGTCTTCTTAAACTAAAACCATTGTGATGGTCATATCTGCCCCAACTAGATACAGGTTAAAGACTTTTGGATAGTCAGGAGCATACATTAATGATGCTTTTATTAGAGATTCCTTAGAGCATCAAAGCAAGCTTGTGCAACTTGATCCCAATTGAAGGGCACTTCTTTTTTCAAAAGACACGTATAACCTTTAGCAAGTTCAGCTTAATTTGAAATGAGTCTCCTCAGAAAGTTTTCTTTCCGTTGGAGTTTTTGAATCTGAAGCAAATTTGAAGGTGGAGGCATATTGATGATCGCCTAGACCTTAAATGGGTTGAGACGAATCCCGTCCTTTGAAACTACAAAGCTAAGTAAACGACCATAACCGACACAAAACACACGTTTGTGTAGATTTAGTCGTATCTTGTAGTGTCAACAACGTAGAAATATGGCTCTCAAATGCTGCAGATGATCAGTCTGCTTTCGCGAATGAGTCGGAAGGTCATTCAGATATGGTCGAATGATGTTCTTGATGTCATGGAAGGCATAACTCATAGCCCTCTGAAAATTTTCCCTTGCATTCTTTGAATCGAAGGGTAGCTTATGGTACGCAAATGTGCCCCACGGGAAAATAAATGCAGTCTTTGACTGGTCCTGTGGGCAGATATTTATTTGATTATACCTAGAAAAACCATCCATAAATGAAAATATTTCACATCCGACGCATTCATCAATTATCTGGTCGATGAAGGGTGTAGCGTAGTTTTCCTTTGGACAAGATTGATTTACATCCATATAATCGATGCACACTCTAATTTTTCCCTGCTTTTCCATCATAGCAATGATGTTCGATACCCAATCAGTTAGAGGAACCGGGTAAATGAAACCCGCATGTAGAAGTTTTTCAATTTCTGCCTTGGTGGCAGCAGCTTTCTTCGGGTGCACCTGCCGAAGCCATTGTTGCATCGGTTTGACATCTAGATACATCTTAATTTCACGTTCAATATGCTTGAGTCAATGCCTGGCATTTCTTCATATGACCATGCAAAGACATCTCTGAACTCGCGAAAGAGAGTGTAATATACTTCCAGTTATGAAGAAGAACAAGCTTTGCCAACATGAATATTCTCTATAACATTTGGTTTGGTCAAGATATTTATGGCGATAGTTTCTTCAATATTGGATAAATTTCACTTGGAATCCACCGTATTTATAGTATTTGATAGAAAATAAAAAATTGAAGGATGATTAAGGTCACTGGAACAATCTTCATTGTAATCCGGAAGATGGGAATGATGGTGGTAATCTTCCCATGGTGCCTATTCTATCATCATTGACTGAACAATCCCTTCATCTGTAGAATGTACATGTGACCAAGGATCTGAAGAGGTACCATATTCCTTAGACCTATCTATCCAAACACTCGATGAGCATTGATTTGGGTTTGCCACCCAAGCCGAGAATATTGATTGCTATAATATTTCTATTGGGCTTGGAGGCAATACCTAGCAATGATCCATGCTAACATCATGTTTGGAAATCCTCTAAATAGAAGATAGCATATTGCAGGTTCCCACCGTGGCCACTTCTGCCAGATTGTTTGGAGGCGGTAGGGCAAAAGTACCCATTAATGTAGGGTCTTTTAGGAGGCCTACTCTGATATTTTGAAGCGATTGAGAGCTTCCATGGATCATCGGCATGCTTCCCGTAACTTGTGAACTATTGGGGAGGAAGGTTTTTTGGTCAACGATTGTGATTCCTCCTTGAAAAGGAAATGCAATCTTTCTAAAGTATGCTTACACAACAACAACCATAGCATAAATCTAGGGCCTTCCCAGTAGGATGTTGTAATCAAGGTTTCCATTGATAACTTCAACATCAATTTCTACTATTTTTCCCCCTAGTTCAACTTGAAAGTTACTTAAAATCATGTACGAGGTGTGTGTTTGTCCATTGAATGCTTTTAATGTCATTGATGATCTTGACAAGGGTGGTGATCCTAAAGTTTTCCAGCAACTCATTGACATAATGCAGGTAGATGCCCCTTCATCAATAATTGTTCGATGAACAGTTTTGGTAACTAAGGTTCATATTCTTTATGATTAAAGGCCACGAGATTAGAATCCACTGGGTCAATCCCACCTATTGCTGATAATAGAGCCTGCTTTTGGGAGGGGTGTTACACTGAAATTTGTCACCATGACTATCTGCAGTTAATATGACTCCATCAATAGTCATATTATCCTCCTTGTCAAGCCTCATACCTCTGCTCTTCATGTCAAACTTCAAAAAGAGAGAAATTCACTTAAAAACATGTTTATCTC
>APFE030859188.1:0-11192 GCA_000404065.3 Pinus taeda
GACAACAGGATACCAATTAAGCTTTTGGAGTTGCAAGCTTAAACTTGCTCAAAGACTGTTTAGACCCAAAATAACTATTAGAAACATCCCCCTCAGCAGTGAACATGTTCTAGGTAACCTAGGTCCAATCACGACCAAGGAGCACAATTATCAGTAGGTGAGTATTACAAATCGATTGTGTTTCTTTTGTTTTGAAACAAAAATAAATTAAACTAGTTTTTTATTCATAACCCAGGAAATCACAGGAGACTACATAAATTTATTATACTAAAAACTGAAAACTGTATAATGAAAATCTCTTTAAAAAAGTATATATTCTTATAATACCCCGTTGAAGTATGTTCATCTTTTTCATGTTTGGTCACTACTCTTCCAATCGAGTCAGGAATTTGTAGCTCAACATTGCAATGGTTGACTCAATGATCCCCTCAATTTTTGAAACTATATAGAAAGATGGCAAACACTAGTGCCAAATGAAACTTGAAAACTCATTAATTTCATCCTTGTGTATCTAACATTCATAATTTGATCAACAACTCAAAATTCTCACCTTCTAGTAAGACCAATAAGAACTATGAACTAATCATAACAACACTTCACCATATCTTTCTATGTCTCTCTTACGTCTAGACATGACAGTCAAATACCTGTGGCCAAAACCTCACAATTCAACCATCAATTGTCTTCATCATGTGGGTGTGTGGATTTATGTGGTTATAGATACAAGTTAGCCGCTAATTGCTCAATTGTTCAACAATTTTATTTGTTTCTTATATTCATGCAGGATGATAAACTACATAAAGTAAACCAAATTCATGCTTGATGTATCCCATTAGTGAATCCTAACAAATAACTTATCACCAGATATAGTACTAAGGTACTCCACAAATTCCAGGTGTGTGCTCTCAATCATCCCTATCATATGTCTTGTGATAATCACTCTCGTTCCTCACATGATCCTTCTCATTATACAATTGTCCATCTCTACTTCTGTAGTTTTCGTTCATGCTTTATCTAGTTTGACACCCCCTGGTTAAATGGCGATTGCAACTAGGACAATTTCTATTCTCCCAATCTCTTCAATAATGGACTTTTTCAGATTTGGTAATTCTTTGAATTATTTCATTCAATCTTAAACTTTTTTATTCATAACCCAGGAAATCACAGGAGACTACATAAATTTATTATACTAAAAACTGAAAACTGTATAATGAAAATCTCTTTAAAATGCCTCCACAGACAGACAGAACCCCTAAAACCCTAAACCCTACAAATGTCCATACTTTGACAGAACCCCTAAAAACCCTAAACCCTATAAAGGAAGCAAAATTTCAACATATGTCCATACAAGATTTAGCCCCAATTTAGTTAGCAAATTAAGAAAAACCTTGTTCGGGTAACCATATTTTATTAACATGCATGATGAATCCACAGACAGACAGAACCCCTAAAACCCTAAACCCTACAAATGTCCATACTTTGACAGAACCCCTAAAAACCCTAAACCCTATAAAGGAAGCAAAATTTCAACATATGTCCATACAAGATTTAGCCCCAATTTAGTTAGCAAATTAAGAAAAACCTTGTTCGAGTAACCATATTTTATTAACATGCATAATGAATCATAAAGGAGAAAATTGTAGCCATTGTTTTGGAAAATAAAGGAAAGGAACTTACAACCTCTCCCACACATCCAGTTAAGAAATAAGAAAAATGGAAATTAACTAGAGGGGGGAAAACCCTTAAAATAAAATAAAATAAACTGGGTATAGGCTGCCAAGGAAGTCTGAAACAAGAAGCCCAAAGACAAGGCATCAGAAAAAACAGGGCTAATAGCCCAGAGGAACCGAGGTAGATGCAATGTGAATTAAAAAATGTTGCACCAAAAATAGAGTGCACCCATGGCGGTGGCAAATGGCAAAACACCAAAACCGGCCCTTCCATTAAAAAAGGCAAGGCAAAGAAGCCCCACGAACCCCGCAACGAAAGCCCAGGCGGCCATAAAACCCACACCAACGAAGAGAGTCCACCAGTGAACAAATAAACATGGGCACAAAGCCTCGCACATCCCATAGCTCTCCCAGTGTCGGCAAATGTAGATGCATCACGAGACCAACAAATATCGACAGAAGGAACTGGCAGAAGTTTAGACCCCTGACAACAGACCTTGGAGCAAAGAACCTATGACCCAAAATACCATAATATTTAAATAATTTAACTTAATCAAAATACCAGAATGCCTCCACAGACAGACAGAAAATGCCAAAACAGATCACAAAATCCTGTTAGAGTGCTTGTGTTGAAAAACACAGAGAGCTAAAGCTGGTAGGATTAAAAATCCTACCGGTTACAGGCCTCCCCACAACTCGCCTGACCTTCTCCACACCTGCAACGTCCTTTTCCACACCTGCAACACCTGCAACAGGAAGAAACAAGCCATTAGAAGCCATTAGAGAAGACAAAAACAACAAAAACAGCCTAAAAATGCCTAAAAATACTATGTTACCTCAAGCTCAGTAGAATGGCGACCGACTCCTCCCCGAACAACTTGACAGCCGAATAAGACCACCACCAGAGAAATGCTAAACAACCGGCATTCCATGTTAAACAACTTGCATGGAAGAATGACCAAGAAATCCAGGCGGAGGCGCACAAGAAAACCAGAACCGCTGTCCCAGCCAGAAACCCAGAAACTCCATGAAACACATACTCCAGCACACGAAAAAACAACTCCGCCCGCAACAACACAAACCCTGTCAACCGTTCAATGCAACTATCGGCAACAACAACTAACCAAAACCCGCGCAGGTTACAGGGCCGTGCCGCGCCATCTTCGGCGGGGGGCTTCGCCCAACTACCGGCCCCGAGCAGAAAGACGAAGGGAAAACCATACATCGTCGAAATGAGGTGATACCAACGTTGTAATGGGCGCGAAGGTGGCTAATAAAGGCGGTAGGTGATAGCCCACACGGCCAGCTCCACAGTGGACAGGTGTCGTACCGGAGCCATGTGGGTTGCCGCGTGTCAAAAGGACGTGGCGGGGAGGGCGCACATGTATTGGCGACCCTCCCCTATCTGCAAATTTCCTATTCCGTTTGGGAAAGCCTGCTGGGCATGGAGCAGCACTCATGCCTACGTGGTTTTGCACCACAGCCTCTGGACTTGGAAAAATTTAAAGCTATATCTTCTATAACGTAAATAGGTGCAAACAGACAAGGTTTTCTACGTCATTTGAGAAATCAAGAATGTGTGAAGCTTGCTTAACAAAATCCCCTAATTTGTCACTAAAATGCATTGATGTTGCTATTGAGTGCCCATTTGTGCTTAAGCGAACGGTTAATGCCACTAATTTTAAAGGTCGTCTGAAGTAGAATTCCTTCAATAATTGCTTCCAACTCTTATTTAGAATCATACCTCGATTCGCCTCTTGCTCTACTGCTACTTATAAGAGCAACTACGGTTCCTGTCTACATTACCTTGAACCCTTCATCATTTTTGTATTCCGAGATTCAGTACAAATTTCTGTTAAGGGCTTTTCGATTTTTATCTGAAATCTGAGATTTAGCACAAATTTCTGTAATGGGATTTTGGATTTTTATCTAGATCCTGAGATTCAGTATAATTTTCTGGAAAGGGCTTTTGGATTTTTTTGTCTATTCATTGCTCCAACTGTTCTAGAGACTGTATTCAGATTTTTACCACACGTAAAGCCCAGTGACAAAATTCCTTAATTTGATCAACAATGCAAAGTAAATTTTATAATTTGGTGCAGCTTGGTCGTCTCTTGTTATTACTTAATGTTATACTTGAATTTCAAAATGGAAACAAAGTTAGTGATTATAAGCCATTGTTTATACTCGTGGAGCAACTAGTCAAGTTATTGATGAGCCCCTTGTGGACAAGGATTCTTGGGAGGATTCAATACCATTGCTTGCGTCTGAAACACATCGGCTCTTACTTGGTCTAATTATTTTATATATATATTATATTCAAGGTATAACATGCAAGCCAATAATGAGAAATATTATTCGTTGAACCAGTTTTTTATGGGATATTTTTTTAATAAAATAACCTTTTAATTAGTGCATATTTTAATTTTAGCGTTGGTTTTCTTGGTCTCCATGAAGTTTATGTGGACTAAGAACAATAAATTTCCTCAAAATATCAACTTTTTAATTATATGGTTTTTAATTAAAGGAATTTAAATTTTTATTTATCTCTGATTGGTTTTCTTGTCTCCATGAAGTTTACTTGGACTAAGAACTAATAAATTTCCTCAAAATATCAACTATTTTAAATTTATATGGTTTTAATTAAAAGGAATTTAATTTTATTTACTTTGAAGCAAAAATTGCTTGTTTGCTGGTATATATATAATATATATATATATATATATATATATATATGGGAGGAGGACGCACCGAGGAGCACTCCACAGGTGGAACCTATCCTGAAGGCAGCTCTCATTCAAGCCCCAATCACCATTCGCTGAGACAGGTATGATACAGATTTCTCTTGCCATTTGCTCCGGACACTCGCCTTCTTAATATCCTCCATCCTGCATGCAATCTGGAGACGTGGCTTATCCACAGACACCTGTTTCTTCTATATAATCCACTGCTTAAGAGTTTCCGGGGTTCTCCCCCCTCCCCCTGGCTCCTGTGCCATTGGCACGGGACGTAGTTACCCATCTGGCTTCGTCCCTCATTCTCTGCTAGACCATTACCTTTCCTGGCCGCTCTAATACATTCGGGTTTCATTTGCTGGTGGCGCTTCTCCTCCCGCGTGCTGTTTCTCCTCCAGGTACGCCTCAATCCCCATATGCCTCTCTCTGCGTTACTTAATACATTTTATATGACTTTGATGCATGTTCCACGCAGTCCATTTTTAATGGGCTCCATAATATAAAATCAGTGCTTTTTCAATCTGTTCATCATGGTCTTCTGCGGATGTGGTTTCTCCATTTCGCTTCAGCTCATTCTATTTACATCCTATATTATCACTGCATTGGCTGTATTATTCACATGCTTGATTGTTTTATACTGTATCTGTTATATCTATTGGCTCTGTTAGCATGCCTTTTGCATGTCTTTCGTTCTTGAAGCGGATATTCATCATTTACCAGCCGTTCTCCGACATTCGCCTCCGCATTGGGTCCTGGTGGTGTATCATCACCGTTTATTGCTGTTGCCTCTCGTGTCCTTCCACCCCTGGAACATAGACGTCCCTCCTGGCGAGGCCAACAGTTCCCCCCGCCATTGCATTGCCTCTGATCCCGGCAATTGCTCCTCTGCGATTCGGCGCGCCTTCCTGGTTTTTTCGCCGGATTCCTTTCCTGTTGGGATTTTTCCGACCCGTCGACGTCTTTCCGACGGCCTTTACCTGCCTCCTTTATGATCCCATTTATGGTATGACCGGATCCATCATCTCCAGGCTATATTGGGATATGCACACGATCCTTTTTTGAAATCCCATCCTCCTTTCTGTCAGTGACGGCACCTTTCATCTACCCCTTATTAATCATCCGATAGATATCCACAGGAATTCGACCGTTCAGGTGTATCTCCCGACTTTTTCCTACTATCGAGGACCTTTTTCTTTATTCTCTGACTCTGTCATATCCTTTTTATATCCTCTATAGATCTCTGTCGGCTGCTGTCACTTTTCCGGTCTGTGGGTGTGATGTCCTTCCCCCTCCTGCTGCATTGACCGGGCATCTACATCTGCCACTATGGAATCTGCATCCGACTCATCTGCCACGGAGGCACTGATTCGGGCTGCCATCCTTGCTGAGGACTCAAGGGCCCAGGAATGTGCCTCTCTGCCTGCCCGCTCCACGCTGGATCAGATCGCCATCCATCCCTCTATTCATGACTCTTTCAGTGCTCACCCTCACCCTCCCCTTCGTCACCCGGCGAATCACAGGTCCTCTAAAGGAAAGCACGTTCCTGTTAAATCCTCAGCTCCGCCGCCTGCCGTCTACTTGGACGGTGCTCATCTCACAGAAAGAATCAACTGCCTCCAGAAGTGCGCCCTCATCGGTCAGTGGCATTTCCCGGTGATGGACGTCGCTGCATCGAGGAAATGGATTTCTGACCATTGGAAGCCTGTTATAGGCTACACACCTATCATCTCCCATCTCATGAAGGACTGGCTCTGCTTCCAATTCCTTGACGCTGCTGACGCAGATAATATCCTGCGCTCCCCATGGGTTCACAAACGGAGTTTTCTTGCTCTACACAGATGGTACATTGGATATGATCCGCTTACTAATACTCCCGCACATAACCTGATCTGGGTTAAACTCCCGAACCTCCCGCTGGAATTTTGGTCTAAGGAAATATTGGAGATCATTGGGAACTCCATTGGTCGTTTTATCTATGCGGACCCCTAGATCTTGGGAGAAAAGGACAAGCGCATAGCATGGATTCTTATTGACCGGGCATACAGAGGCGGATATCCCGAACACATAGACATCACCTGGCGGGGTCTCCGGATTTCTCAGCGTTTGGACTTCTGGGGCATACCTTTTCGGTGTGCTGCATGCCATCTCACGGGCCACCTTATTTCTGATTGCCCTAAGCGGGACGCTCACCGTCGCCGTCACCCTCATTATACCAAATCCTCTCGCCGCCACCCCCTCGCACACCATCCTATTCATGTAGACTTGCCTTCCGTCTCCCTCCCATCTCCACCTCTCTCCCCGCGGATCCCCTCCTATCCCCCTTCGCCTCACCATGATCCCACTCATTCCCGTATATCCCCCCCCTCCTCTTTCTTCCATACCCAAACCTCCTCCCGACGCACCTATCCGCTCCCCCTCCCCTATTCAGATGGGCGACTTATACATGGGCACAATCCCCATCAATATCTCATCCTCCTCTCCTCCCCGGACCCGGATGGCATCCCCCCCCCCTCCCCGGCCGGCATCTTCCCCCCCTCCCAGGGGTAAAGCCCCTTTACTGATGGTTACCCCCACCAATTCCCCCGTCTCATCCCCTGCAAATCAATTTGACAGCGACATCGATTTTCATCTCCATGACCGCTCAGTGGCCCTAGAACCCCTCACTATTCACAAGCCCTTCCAACCATCTTCCCCTGTCATCAGCCCTGGATCGGGGATGAATATTACTGTCCGTCGTACCGGCCGAGGAGGCTCTCGTCACTTCCGTGGTAGAACCAACGCTGCTGCACAAGTGGACCGATTTTCATCTCTGGTGGATATTCCTATATTTGATATGTCTTCTCCACGCCCACAGCCTCTTAGAGCAGACGCGGCTGGTCCATCCATGACATGATGGACATCATCTCCTTAAATATTAGAGGGCTTGGCGCTGGCCCCAAACTCCTTGCGCTACGGCACTTATTTTCCTCTGCTCGACCGAAAATGATTCTTATCCAGGAGACTATGCATGATCGCCACACTTCTATATCATTTTTCAGAAAATTGCTCCCCTCATGGTATATTGTGGCTCTCGACGCGCATGGCCATTCAGGTGGACTTGCTGCCATGTGGAATCCTATTTGGATTCGGGCTGACGCATTCAAATGCTTTGCTGGAATCATGCTCACTACCACTTTCCGTGGGCACCATTTTCCCATTAACATTTTTAACATATATGCCCCCTACTTGCACAGGTTTCCATTCTGGCAAAAATTCTTCTCATCGGACCTCTGTGTGATCCCACACCTGATGTTGATCGGCGACATGAATTTTACTCTATGCTCCGAGGAAGTCTGGGGTGCTGGACGGAAGGTGGATCCCATATCAGAATACATCCGCTCCCAACTTATCTTCCGGAATCTCATTGATATCGAGCCTTCTCCACTGACTCATTCATGGCAGAACGGGCGGACGGGCGCGGCATTCATCGCCAAACGCATTGACCGGATTATTATGATGTCTGACATCATTGACTCACTGGGAATGCCTGTATTCTCCATTGGGCATGACTCCATATCTGACCATGGGCCGCTTTTCTTCTCTTGGCGTCATCCCCCCATTCGAAGATTCTCCACTTTTAAATTTGATCATACCTATCTCAGTGACCCTGATTTCAATAAAACTGTCATTGCTGCGTGGCAACAATCAGCAACAAGTGCACGAGGCCCCTCTCTTCGTGACCGCATGGATTTTGTTCGGGCCATTATTCGGTCCTGGCAAACAGAGAAAAAAAAGCTCGACAGTTCTGAGCTCTCCAGGATCCAACACGAACTGGATTGTATTCTATCATCGAACGATCCCAATTCTATGACCCTCCTTCATAAATGCAAGGTCGCTGATCTCACCAGGGAAAAAAATCGCCTTTTAGAAACACAGGAATCATCTTGGCGTCTTAAAAGCAGAGCTTTGTGGATGCATTTGGGAGACCGCAATACAAAATTTTTTCACAAATATGCCAGTCATAGACGTGAGATTAACTCCATATGGAAAATTCAGGATGGTGCAAATGGACATTTCACCTCTCAGCAGGACATTACTTATGCTGCTTTATCACATTTCAAAAATCAATATAGCCGCAGCCCGGGATGCAATATTCAAGATATATTATGGGGAACAGACATTTTCCCTGTCATGTTTGATGACTCCATCAACGACGATATATTTTTGCCGGTCACTGAAGACGAGCTCCTCAGAATTCTCAAGGCCTTCAGCAAGGACAAATGTCCTGGTCCTGATGGATGGACCATCGAGTTCTTTCTGCACTTTTTCGATCTCATCAAGCTCGAACTCCTCAAGATGATTGAGGATTCTCGCATCAACGGCTACATCCATCCTCAATCTACATCCACTCTCATTGCTCTCATTCCCAAAAAGAGAGATGCCGATTCTTTCTCTGACTTTCGCCCGATATCTCTGTGCAATATTTCCTTTAAAATCATATCCAAGATCATCTCGGAACGCATCAAAGGTACCCTGGCCGTCCACTTATCTTGTCATCAGCATGCCTTTCTGAAGGGGCGTAACATCCTGAATGCTGTTGCATCAACCCAGGAATGCATTTTCTCCATGTTCTCAAAGCATATTGATGGGGCCATTCTTAAAATCGACCTTAAAAAGGCATACGATTGCCTGGATTGGGGCTTTATCCGCTGCCTTCTGGTTAAGATCGGTCTTCGAAAGGAAATGATATCCTGGATCATGGCGTGCATTGAGGGCGTTAAATACGCTATCAACATCAACGGCATCCCCTCTCCATTCTTCCATGCCGGCAGAGGCCTTCGACAGGGCTGTCTGCTTGCCCCCATTATATTTATCTTAGCCATGAATACTCTCAACCTTCATATTAACAGGGCCGTGGTCGAACTGAGATGCATTCCCATCAATATCTGCAGGCATATATCTCTGTCCCACAACTTGTTCGTCGATGATGTCCTTATTTGTGCCATGCTACAGCGATCTTCATGGGTATGTATCCTTGAGATACTCAACAGATTCCAAAAAGCTACGGGCCTCTCTATCAATAATCAAAAGTCCATTTTATATTTCCATGGACAGCGCACGGAACTTATTCAGGAAATCGCAGAGATGTTCGGGGTACAGTCACAATCTCTTCAATCTGGCATTTCTTATTTGGGCTTCCACCTGAAAACGCACAGGTATACTGCTTCCGATTGGGACTGGTTAATTGGACGCTATTACAAAAAAATCACTTCATGGGAATATCGAGCTCTATCATTGGCTGGGCGCGTCACCCTCACAAAGGCAATATTGACCCATATGTCTGTATACTGGGCGCATCTGTTCTATTTGCCCACCAAGACTATCAACTGCATCAATCGAATTTCTGCTGCATTCATTTGGGGTGGAACCACAAAGGATCACAAGATACATCTGGTTAAGCTGGACCAAATATCAATCCCGAAACGGCAAGGCGGCTGGGGTTTATTAAACTTACGCATCTTTGGACGTGCGCTTCTCTGCCGAACTCTGTGGAGGGGTATTTTCGCCCCATCCCCGTGGGGTAAAATTGTCCGAAACAGATACTTAAAAGGGAAACCAGTGGAATTCTGGTATCGGCGTGGTATCATCGGGCCCAGATCCGGCTCCCCCATCTGGAACAGTATGCGCAAAATTATTCCTTTTTTCATATCCAGATTGAGATGGCGAATATTTTCTGGAAGCAGCATTCATATTGGCATCGATCCTTTTATATGTAATCAGTCTGACATCAACATACCAATGGGCCTCATCACACAGCTTCAGAGACAAGGAATTTACACATGGGATAAACTCATCATCGATTGGCATGGATCTACACCCGTGTGGAAGAATGGGCGCGACCTCAATCTTCACGATTTATGGGACGGGATATGGAATTCCATCACCGAGCAGCTAAATGGCAGTGCTATCCACCGATATGGAGTCAAAGATCAATTGTTATGGACTGTTTGTTTTTTTAAAAGACCTGTATCTGTCAAAGACATCTACTCACACATGGTTCACAACAGAATTCCATATCAGCCACCAATCTTTCCATACAATTATTGGAAGGCAAAATGTCCACCGAAGATCATACACTTTGCCTGGCTCGTATTCTACAACAAGAACTTATCATGGGACAATCTCAGGAAAAGATATTGGCACGGACCCAGCAGATGCACCATGTGTAAATCGGAAGAAGAAACAAATCTCCACATGTTCATCAAATGCCCGATCATCCAGCAGACCTGGTATGTATTATCAAACATATTTGATTTTCAACTCACTGATTTTCTCTCTCCTAGTGCAGCCCTTATATGGTGGAGCAAACAGGCCGGGAATAGACGTTATCTCATCCTCATCCTGCTACGGAACGTATGGAAATGGAGGAATGCACACATATTCAAAGACTCCGTCATGCCCACATCATCCATTTATGACATCATAATGACTGACTGGCACATGTATTACGGTTCGGCATAACTCACTCAGCATCCCGGATCTCTATCTATGAACAGAATTTCCTTTTTCTGCAATTTTGAATGGACAATGATATGTTTTATAAGTTCTTTAAAAATGGTTCTCCTGTCCTAGGATGCGGCTGCATATATGTCCCTTAGTGATTGACAGAATCACATGCCATTTGTCATATGAAGTATACATTTGGACTACCAATTTTCCAGATCATACTATATGTAATTCTCATGAAGACAGTTATATTATCTTAATATAATCAAATCTCGCTTTTTTTCTCTGAAAAAAAATATAT